>CAIGRK010011070.1:0-12474 GCA_903798315.1 Fraxinus greggii | reverse complement strand
TCGCGGTGGTTGGGTGCGATGCTATGTCCGGTGGTTGGGGTTGGGTGCGGCGTGTGTAGTGGGTGCTGTGGTGGTGACGGTGGTGTATGCGGTGTGTAGTGGTTGCTGTGTGGTGGTGTTTTTGAGGTGATGACTGGTGGTGTGTGGTGTTGTTTTGGCAGTGGTGATTGGTGGCATGTGCAGTGGTGTTGCTGGTGCGATATGATGATGGTGGTGTTGCAAAAATGATAGTAGTGGCGACGGTGGTGGCTAGTGGCGGCGATGACGGGATGGTTGTAAAATTTTTAAATTGTGATCGTAAAATAATTTGCGACATATAAAATTTGTGATTTGTCACCAATGAATAATATGTGACTTATTAATTTGATAGATTTGTGGCCGATAAATAAATTTGTGACGTATAAATTTATGATTTGTGATCGATAAATATATTGTGACCTATAAAATTTTTGAATCGTGACCATAAAATAATTTGTGACTTATAAAATTTATGATTTGTGACAAATAAATAATATGTAACCAATTATATGAAATTTGTGACCACAATATATGAAATTGTGACCTTAATATATTTAATTAATAAAATATATGTTTAATTAATTTATAAATAACATTAAAAAAATCTGAAATTTAAAATTTTAAACTTAATTTCTTAAATTTGAAATTAGAGAAATTTTTAGTTATGAAATCTTCCCATAGAAAAATGTGTTTACAAACAAACTTATGCTTTTATGTGGTGGTAAGTACATGTGTGTGCGTGTTTCAGGTGTAGATATGTGTCAATTAACTTGGAATAAGAATGCAAAGCTATATTTCTCTCCATATAAAGAGTTATTTATTTTTAAAACTTATTTATGTGTAGGAAGACTTACTTTTAGGCAAAATTCTTGAACTTAGACAAACACATCAAATTCCAATTAAATGTAACCCATTGAATCGGCTACCAACAAAAAGAGAAATGGTTAATATTGTGAATGCCCACTGTACTTTATATTTACGGTCGGTTTAACTACTTAACTTAATTCATTTTATATCACTACAACAATTTATAAAACGTGTCAGTTGTGCCCCTCGATTATAATCAGTACTCTATTATTTAACAGAAAACATGAACTCTATAAAAATCAAATCGAATAGCCAGTGGAAACCTTAGGCACACGTTGGGCGATGGTTTGTGAAATTGGATTCAGGTTAGGTTTGATTTGTGAGATTCAAGGCTTTTAAAAGCTCAAAATGATTTTACATATGAACACGAGATTTACACTTGGGTGTATTCATTGGAAGCATTGTCAAACAGTTTGTCCACGTCGGATTTATTTTTGGTTAAATAATAGGCGCTTGATTAATCTAGTGGATTGACATATGTTTTATAAAGTTCGGTAATGAGCCAGCAAAAATTTAAGTTCAGTAGTGAAGGTGATAATGCAAAGTACACTCAATGTTGGTGAAATTATCCCACTAAGGAATTTCCCAAAAGAAATAAATAATTGAAGTCCTAGAAATATATAAATATAAAATACAGAGCTTCTCCGGGGTTGACGGTAACGAAAAGTTTATCAACCTTCCGAAGAAGACCAACGGTACACGGAAGACCAATCAACCAACCAAAAATACGTAAAGCACAAAAACTAACTTTCATTAGTTAATCAACAAATTATTGATTCTTTTCCATTTTCTTCAACGTGTATAGGTACATGCCTCTCCAATTCCTCGCATGTCTTAGGTTTGTCAATTTTTTTCCTTCGCGTCATTATCAAACAAAAAAAATTGTAAATTTATTCAATGACATGTCAGTATCAAATTTTGTTTCTGGGATTTTTGTCCCCTTTTCTTTTTATGTTCGAGTTTGATCCTGCTGAAGTTTCCATTTTTGGGTTTTTCTTGATTTTCCAAATTTTGCATGAAATTATAAACTTCGTGGGGGTGGAGTTTGGTAGGTTGGGGCTTCTTGTTGGCTGTTTTTGGGTTCATAGTGTTGATTATAATTTCTTCATAATGCAGCATTTTTGTTTGTGGGATGTTGTTGTAATTTCAAATTTTTGGGTTATAGCAGAAATTATTTGCCATTGGTAGTTTTATAGAATAAAATGTATTTTTAGCTTATTCCTCTCAAGAAATCTTGTAATTATTTTGCCATTTATAATACATGTTTTTAATTTTCGGAATAGTAAATTTTGTACTGCAGGCTCCTTCTATCATTCAAAAGTGAAGATTGAAGAAAATTCTGTGGTTTTGTTGGATTTTCAATCTCCTATGACTGAATCCCAGGTTTGTTGTTGCATATGTTATGTATGACATTATATGTTTCTGTCTATTTTTTTGTGAATTCGGTATATTTATCAGGATTGAAAGAGTGAACAAAATATGAGAATATTATATGGGAGCATATTGTGGTAAGACACAGAGATGAAGTCGCAAAGTCACATATTTAGACGAATGTTCTTTTAACAAAAAATGGAAGATTACGATTTAATTTATCCAAAACTGTACGGTTTTTCTGCTTGTTATGTATATAACTATGTATTGAATTTCTTACATCCAGGCCCTTCTTGAGCTACACCCTTAGATAACACACCTTTTTTATTTGTCGTTGGATATAAAAACTCTTTTACCATGATGTGTATACATATATTTGAATCTGAGGCATTGCAGTTGATGTGCTATACCGAGTTGCGCTATGGATCATCAAGTAAAACACCATGTTAGATTCAACAATTCATGTTTATCCAATAGTGGCGACATTTTTGAACCCAGTTCGAGTAATGGTGAGGCTGACAGTGCAAAATGTTTTTTTTTTCCCATTTGATGCTTATAGCACTGTCGACTGAGACTTTTCCATCCCTTACACTAATTTTTTTTTTTCCCTCCCTTCAACAGCAAAGCAGAGGGCAACTTTGGTAGAATGGTTGAACAGCATTCTTCCAGATTTAAGTTTGCCAATAAATGCTTCAGACAATGAATTACGAGGATTCTTGGTTGATGGCACTATTCTGTGTCGAATTCTGAACAAACTAAAACCTGGTTCTGTGACTGAGGTAGTTTAGTGTTTAATTTGACTTGCTACCCAAAATATGCTTTAAATAAAGGGTAATGAGTCTATATTAATCTTTCTTGAATTTTCTGTTCTAGTTTAATGGTTCTGGTCATTCTTCATATTCACACTTGGAAAATGTTCAAAAGTTTTTCTCTGCTATGGACGAAATGGGGCTGCCGAGATTCCAAGCAGCAGATCTGGAAAAGGTAATTAGCATTGATATAATTAAGTTCATATGTTGCACATAACATTTGAATTATTACGTTTGTCGGTCCAAGGTAAACTTGCGATACTCTCACATTGTATAGGGATCTATGAAAATTGTGGTGGACTGTCTTTTAACTCTTCAAACGCAATTTACGCCAAATGTTGGGAGATATAATGGAAGTGATGCCAGTAAAAGATGGAAACTGATAGGAGAACGTGTAGGGTGTCGTGAGGGTTCTACAAGGGAAATTCCTTTTCGATCACTCTCTGTTTCTTCGCCAACTTCTGAAGAGAGGCGAACAGTAGTATTGTCAGACTCAAAGTTTCAGCGCGCAGTATGTAGTCCCACAATGGCAGGTGCTGCTTCTCTAAAAAACCGTAAAAGTTAGTTTTGTTCAACTATTTGTTTCTAAAAATATTTGGGCATGTTATTTTTTATTTAGTTGTGAATAAAAGTAACTTATTTTGAAACTAACAATAATCTTATTGAAAAAATAAGCAACTTAAATTCGACATTAACTATTTAGTTACTTTGGAACTTATTTACTTACAAGTAAACATTTTATTTATTTATATTTTGGTATGTAGAGCCATCAGCTGCACTTATAAATCACATCGGACACAAGTTTCATGAAGTTTTTCAACTCAAACACGGATCTTATACAGATCTTTCTCCCGGAAAGCTTTCAGAAATGATGAAATCAAACAGTTTGGATGTGAGTCTACTAACTCGTGTTCATGACAATGGACACTATTGACCTGACCATTACATATTTTTGTGCAGAAAATTCATAATTGTTCTCCTTTAAATTGTTCAATTTTTTTTTCTATCCTTTGCAGAATGCCCCAACTCAGTCACTTTTAAGTGTTGTGAATAGTATTCTAGACGAAAGCATTGAACGGAAGAATGGGGAAATACCTCATGTATGATAACAAGGCTCCTCTTCATAAAAACCAAGGAATTCTATTTGTTATTGAGTTTACACAATCCAACAAGCTCTAACATGTTGTGGTTGGATAATATTCTCAGCGCGTTGCTTGTCTATTGAGAAAAGTTGTGCAGGAGATTGAGCGACGAATATCTACTCAAGCAGAGCACCTGAGAACGGTATTGTATTATGCAGGGTTTTGTTATGGATTGTAATATTTCGCCAACTCAACAGGTCAATTTATTCCTCTTTTCCTGCAGCAAAACAATCTTTTTAAGGCTCGTGAGGACAAATACCAATCAAGAATTAGAGTTCTTGAAGCCCTTGCAACAGGGATTGGTGAAGAGACACAGGTACTAAGAATTTCCCATTTCAGAGGAGCAATCTTTT
Organism: Fraxinus greggii; assembly: GCA_903798315.1. Lineage (NCBI taxonomy): Eukaryota > Viridiplantae > Streptophyta > Magnoliopsida > Lamiales > Oleaceae > Fraxinus > Fraxinus greggii. The sequence continues at coordinate 7,914 of CAIGRK010011070.1, read as the reverse complement.
CTTTTTTTGTGTGTTTATTCTCTCAGAATCTCATTGTTCCTACATGTCAAGCGCGGCTTTTTTTTTTTAGCAGATAGTTATGAATCAACTCCAGCATATTAAGGTACAATCCTTTTGTTTTCTTATTCCTAAATCGTATTCTCTCATGCCTTCTGCCTGTTTATGTTTGAGCATTAATTTCGGGGTTCAAAATATCCTTAGATATCTTTAAGCTCCACTATTTACTAAAACTTGCACATGTGAATGAGAGATCTGATAATTACCTAATACATAAGCAATGCTGAAGATTTTATGTTTGAATGCTTTTTTCATGAACTTATATTCTCCTCGATTGAACACCTTAATATTTTATAAAAACCAATATATGATCATCGCCTAATGTCTGCAGTTATACACACCTATTGACTAAAAGCTTAAGCTATCATGGAGGTTACACATTTATTCAGTTAAATTTAGCTTCACCAAGACGATGGATGCTGGTTATGCTATAGGTTTTCACCATTTGAATGGGATTTTGATTTTATTCCATTATTCATGTGGAGTCTTTCCCTGTGTCAATTTACAGTGATTGTTTCTTTTTGTTCCCTAACTTCAACACCACAGAGTGAGAAGAGCAAGATAGGAGAGAGAAACAAAGTTGAGCAGCAAGATGCGATAAGATTGATGAAAGAGAAGGATGATCACAATAAAGAGATTGCAGTCTTCAAGCAAGAACTGGAAATAGCTAGGAAAACATATGAACAGAAATGTTTACAAATGGAAACAGAATCTACAAGATCTCACCAAGAGCTTGAGGAGAGGTTGAAGGAATTTGGGAACCTTCTAACCGAGTCGAGAAATAAAGTGAAACTACTTGAAGCATCTTCTGAATCAAAATCTGAATGGTGGAATAAGAAAGAACACGGTTACCAGAAATTTACGGAATTCCAGCTTGGCGCACTACGTGTATGCCATGATTATATTGCTATAATTTCCTCTCGATGTAATAATTTCTTTATAGCATGTCCTTTACCTTAACATATTAACTTGATATGGATAATAAATTTTTCAGGAACTGAGGACGATGTCTCAATCAATCCGGCAAGAGGTTGTTAGAATACAGAAGAGCTATTCGGAGGAATTCGCTCATTTAGGTGAAATCCGCTTCTTGAAAAACTATTTAATTTCTTTGTCAAAAATTAGATACTAAACCAGCACAAACATATCTAATTTGCAGGGTTATGTTGTAATTAGTTTTAAAATATTGCCTTTTTATTACAGGGATGAGAATGAAGGCTTTGGAAGAAGCATCCAAAAGCTATTATTCACTTCTTGCTGAAAACCGAAAGCTACATAATGAACTTCAAGAACTAAAAGGTGCGGCATATTGTTAAATCTAGACCAGTTTCATGAACTGAGTAAATTCATTTTGCAATATTATCCTCGTGTTGTGTTTTGCATAGGAAACATTAGGGTCTATTGCCGGATAAGGCCGTTCTTACCTGGGCAGGCAGGGAAACAGTCAGTCATTGAATACATTGGTGAAAATGGGGAGCTAGTTGTTTTAAATCCTTCCAAGCAAGGGAAAGAAGGCCATCATTCGTTTAAGTTCAACAAAGTATATGGTCCAACAGCAACGCAAGGTTTGACTTTATTTTTGTTGTCATATGATACTATTAGTATGTTTGTAAAGCTTTTTCTAGATTATTATAAGTTATGGATCATACAGGATGTCCGAATAAGAAGTAGACAACCTATGTGTCTTGCGAGATGTCCACATACGGGATGTCCGGATAAAATTTGATATTTGACAGCTTATGAGTTTGAAGGAAGTCAAGGGAAACAAGCACTATTAATCAGAATGTCTGGCAAAAAAAATTTGCTATGTTATAAGCTGGGGACCTACAAACTGTCTGGATGGTACACACAATTTGTAGGTCCCAGCTTATTAAATGCTGCTTTTTTTTCCCGAATATGCTCAATATAAGTTGCTTATTTTTCTTTGATCTGTCTTTAGTTGCCTTTTGATTGCTTATATGATATTTCAAATATTGGCAGCGGAGGTTTTTGTGGATACACAACCCTTGATACAATCAGTTTTGGATGGATATAATGTATGTATATTTGCATATGGTCAGACTGGTTCAGGGAAAACCTACACCATGGTACAAAAAAGAGTTTGCTTGTGTATCTATGTATTCATGTATATTTTATGTTACATATCTTCAATTTGCATAGCATTTCTGAAATTAACGATATCTTTCTCCAGACTGGTCCTGATGGAGCAACCGAAAAGGATTGGGGGATCAATTACCGAGCTTTGAATGATCTTTTCCGCATCTCAGAAGTTAGGAAGACTACCTATACATATGAAATTGCTGTCCAGATGATGGAAATATACAATGAACAAGTCCGTGATTTGCTATCAAGTGACGGTTTACAAAAAAGATATCCTTTATGCAGTCATTTCATATTTTTCAATTTTCTTTAACGTTCTTGCCTATATATCGATACTCCTCTTCGCCTCCATCTCTGTTATAATTTCATTCTGAAGACTTCATTTTTCTAACTTCTCTCATATTTTTACTATATTAATTGTTGCCTTATCTAAAAGCTTAAGCTTTTAGGAAACAAATTTATATTTTAGATATGGTCTTCAACGTGCCCCTATCTATAGAGGCAAGGGTTTTTTTTTAATCAAAGGCCATGCACAATTTTCTTATATGGTAGTGGAATGCTTTTTATTTTTCTAATTTACTCTTCAATGTAAAATTTTGTTTTTCTTGATTTGCACACACTTGGGATTGTGTCTACATCCCAACCCAATGGGTTAGCCGTTCCAGATGCTTGCATTCAGATCGTCAACTCGCCCTCTGATGTGCTGGAACTGATGGATATTGGACTAAAAAATCGAGCTAGTGGTTCAACTGCCTTAAATGAAAGAAGCAGTAGATCACACAGGTATTCTACCAAAAACACAAATAGTTATCTTTGCGTTGAGTTTTACTTTGTTGTTTAATGCTTAGCTAATGACTAAGACACATGTATATAGTATTGCAACCATTCATGTCCGTGCCGTGGATCACAAGAGCGGTTCTTCTTCGCGTGGCAGTCTTCATTTAGTAGACCTTGCAGGAAGTGAAAGAGTTGACCGTTCTAAGGTAACGGGAGACAGACTGAAAGAGGCGCAACATATAAACAAATCTTTATCTGCCCTTGGAGATGTCATCTCGGCATTGGCACAAAAAAATGCTCATGTTCCATATAGAAACAGCAAGCTTACTCAAGTCCTTCAAAGTTCATTAGGTAAACTTTGTGCATATTTGGTACGTAATACTAGACAATATAATTAACAATATTTTGGTCTCTCTCTCGTTAATACTATGGAGAGCTATAAAATCGTCCCTACCAAACATGTCACTCTTCTTTTACGAGGCTCCACACTTTATCTTGATTATTCTAAGAAATTATCGAGTCTACAGAATCTTCCCTCTCTTTTATAATCAGCCAGAACCATAGCTATCTATATTTCTTGCTTTTTTCCCTTTCTCGGATTTCAGCGATCCAATCATGAAGAATCAAATATTATATTATATACGTTGAATGAATCAATAAGGTTTAACAAACTACTGACTATATGCACTAAACTGAATACAACTATGGCGTTAATGAAATTTTTGCGTTAGTATGAACTGAATAAGTGGAACTAGACTCTGGGTGATGTTGTTATTAGTCTTTTTCATTTTATAATAATTTGAAAATTTTATATGCGACGATTTTTTTATTTTTTATTTTTTCTATGGAAAAGGAAATGAATACTTAGAAGGCAAGTAAATTCAATGAATATGGATTTATCTTATTTTTGGATTGTGGCATTAATTAACTGACTTTTGCTTATAATGTGGCACAGGTGGCCATGCAAAGACGCTTATGTTTGTACAGCTTAATCCCGAAGTTACTTCGTGCAGTGAAACCATAAGTACCTTAAAATTTGCGGAGAGAGTTTCTGGCGTTGAGCTTGGTGCTGCCAAGAGCAGCAAAGATGGCCGGGATGTCAGAGAATTGATGGAACAGGTACTCAATTTCTATGCATAACTCTTTATATCTGTTCTCAATTTTTGCGATATTCTGGTAAGACGTTTAAAACACCTGAAAACTACAATGAGATTAGTATCTACTGTTGGCAAAAAAGAAGCTTAAAAGTAACTTTCACTTCTTTTAAACTAAAAATTAAGCTCCATCTCTGCAGGTTGCATCTCTTAAGGACACCATAGCTAAAAAGGACGAGGAGATCGAGAGGCTGCAGCTGCTAAAAGATCTCAAAAATGTGTCCCCCTCGATGAGGTACGGATCAACTTCTCCAAGCAAAAATTCCACGGGTGGGACTCCTCAGAGAAGCTTAAAAATATTGAAAGGATCGGAAAAAGCAGCTTCTGATGAGGAAAACTACTCTGAGGGTAGAGATAAGCATTCCATAAATAGTTTTCAGAAAGATTTTCCTGGGCGATCAAATACTGCTGGAGAGAAAATAGGTCAGAATTTCTCTGCAGATGCTGAGATCTTAGGATACGGCGATGCAGATAATGAAGAGAGACATGGTGATATATCTGATAGTGTTCTTTCTATGGGAACAGAAACTGAAGAAAGCAGTCTTTCTCAAGAGGAAGCAAAAAAGGCTGAGAATACTGATAAGTAAGTACCATGAAATCGACGTCATACAAATTTTGTTTGGTTTCTCTTGACCCTTAGGTCCCGTTTGGCATGCTTTTAAAAAGCCAAAAGTTGCTTTGACACTAAGAAATTGCTTTTTGGCTTGTTTTGTAATTTTCTGGAAGTGTTGGGTGTAATTAGAACAACTTTTAGAGGTAGTTGGTCCAAGATGGCTGGCTTCCTCGAGGAGTTTTACTGCAAAAAACAGAAAAAGAAATAGAAACAGAAACAGAAGCAGAAGTTATCCCAAACAGACTATTATAAATGAGATATCTTCTTAAACATGATTCTATTATAATTGTCTGAATATCATTTGTAGCTGCGTAAACACAACACGTGCACGTTTCTTATGGTTGTTTTTGAACCTTGTTAGTGGCTGCATACACACCAGAAATATGGCGTGGTGTTATTAAATTTGAGATGATTGTAATTTTATCAAGTCGTCAGATTTCAAGGTTTCCTCAAACTTAAAAGGAAAATTAAAGAATGTGTAGATACGTATTAATAGAATTTGATTTTGTCATGTAATCTTGTGTGATGATTTCTTTCAGACCTAAATCAGCAGCTAGAATTCAACGACCCCTTGTAAAATCGACGAGGGATTCTCTCAAGGGACAAACTGGTACGACTTGATTATGCTGCATTATATTTAAACTCTGTTGTTATTCATGAATATGATGAGCCGGTTTTTAAGCATTTTTTCCTTTCATTAACGTATACTCATATTTGTTCTTTCAGAGTTACGAAAATCTGCCAGTGGTACGAATTTATCGAGCAAGATTTCAAGAAGATGGCAATAATATTAAAATAGTCGCATTTTTTCCTTTTTCTTTTCTTTCTGTGGTGTATGATCACTATTTTGATCTACCAGCACCATTACTTTTTTTTCCTTTCCATTTCACTTTGTACACGTTGAAAATTTTCCTCTTTTTAATTATCTTTTAATTTTTCGAAAGGGCTATCGTATAGTCTATGGCAGTTTAATAATTTTCTTTGTAGGTTTTATTTAACCTTTTTGATTTTGTAATACTGTACAGTTCTAGAAAATTGTACTTTTAGCAACACAATTTATACCATGCAAATAAAAGTAGAAAATTTATCTCTAGCTTAATTAAGCTTGTTGCTTGTACATGTTTGATTAATTTGGATAATAATGGACAATGTTGATACCCAGACATGATTGGGATTTAGCACGTCAACAGATTTTGCCTCCACTCCTCTCAGCGTATATAACCTATGCACTTGGAGCTAAGTGAGGACGCTTAGAGGGAGGAGGATGCCTGCGGAGGAGCAAAAGGCAGCAGCAGAGGGTGTAAATGTATCGGATGTTCTTGAGGAGGTAAGAGGAGGCTCTTCATAGAAAACTAGGCCGGCCCCTAAGGCTACCGGAGGCCCAAGCTCCCAAAAAATCTAGCTCCTTGTCAAATGGGAGGCGCTTCAATGGGAGGTGGCATAAATAATCCTCACTGGGCTTGCATCTCTTATAAAAAGGCTTGCAAAGTAGCATAATTGTTAGTCAATTGCCTCACATTGACAATCAAGTTGGCCACGTTCCTCGTAAGGGAGTGGTAGTGCTCCTGGCCCTTCTAGGGCGAGGGAGATGGTGATAGGCCCCAGAGGCCTTGCTAGTTGCGCCATTTCAAACGTCTTTGCACGGAGCCATTGTGTTAATGTCACCACTTCCACTCATCTTGCTCATTTCCTAGGACAAAGCATCAAGAAAAGGCCAAGAAATCTTATGTCTCTTTTTCAAGGAAAGGCCTAAGTAGGAGGCTGGAAAATACTTGCTCCGTTTGAACCACTAGCCAAGCACATGCACCTATAACTCGATCTAATAGCGTGGCTTCATGAAGAAAAACTTAGGAAATGCAGAAAGTACCTCTTTCCTTTCTTCAAGGACAGGGACCCAGTGGTAAATTTCTTCTTTACTTCTACTTATTCTTTCTTCCAGAATAAGACTTTTTCAAGGGGAAGTACCAAGCGTCTTGAAAATGGGTAGGCTTTTGATAGATATTTTACTACGGGATTCTCTCATGGTTAAAGTGTAGTTTTCCATAAATGACATCAATTTATTGACCTCTAAATATGGTTAGGACCCAGTGTGTTAACAAATCCCTTCTCCACTCTTCTCTAGGTGTATGTAACATTCGCACTTGGATTGTATGTATTAGATGTGTAAGATCTTAGTATCTTCAAATACAAAGTGAGGAGGTCACGAACGTTTGCATTCCAACGCTCAAGTCGGTCAAGAGAGACAGTATGAGAGTGACGCTAAAATGAAAAAGAAAATATGAGAGTCGGGTTTGTATTGTTGAAAGAGTTACCAAGGTTGTAATTGCCTTAAACAAATACAGTTGGTAGTATATATAGACAAGGGAAATGAGTTGAGGCTCCTTGAATATTTGACACGTAGTCTCATCTCAATGACTCATTGATCAAGCTCCATGACGTCACAATGTCACGTTCTAGGCATTAATTGGCCTGCCACCCTGCAAATTGTCCTAATGGAAAAGGTGAGATTTGACTCTCACCTGCCACTATAGAAGACGTCTTATCAATCATATCTCATGTGGCTCCATATTGTTGTCACATTACAGATAGGATGAAGCGCCTCTAAAGCAATGCAATTGCCTCGGATATCAAAGTCTTGTCTCCTGCGGCTAAAGGTTGTGGCCCTCTGATCGTCTCAAAGCCACAAATTGATGCTTTGTTACAAGTTAAATAGCCTTGGAAACATTTGTCAACAAGGCGTTGGGCTATGCCTTCAACACCTTAGAAAACAGAGGTTGATGAGGCAATAGGAGTACCTTCGACGCCTCTGAGGATGTTAGATATGGCACTGAAAAGTGCTTACATGGCGTTCTTCTTATTTGGAAACCATTTGACTTGCCTCGTAGGTAGAATCATAACATACAAGATTTTAACTTTCTTTGAAAAAATAAAAAAATGTTAACTAATTTTCTAATTGACAAAAGAATGAATTCAGGTGATAAGTGTGTTACCAAGAGGGTTGGGCTTAGAGACATGGTTCCAATCAAATAAATCATCGACTTAGGTACTTTGAGCTAAGAAGTAGGGCTGGGCAAAATGTCCGAACCGAACCGAATCGGAACCCAATGATTTTTCTTAAATTAAAAATCTGAACGAGTATCTGAATCGAGAACCGATGAGTTCGGTTTGGTTCTAGGTTTTAGTCCAAGAACCGAATAACCGAATAAGAACTGA
>CAIGRK010011041.1:0-12061 GCA_903798315.1 Fraxinus greggii | reverse complement strand
TTATTATCTATTTAAGTAAATTTACATAAGATAAAAAATATAATATATAATTTTTTCAAAAAGCGGATAGATATATAAAAATTGTTGATGGAAATAGCGGTACCCATTTTCCAAAGTCTTTGGTGTACGTGTGAAGTTTTTTCTTGCACTATGAAAAAAGGAAGAAGACGTAATTTTAGGGCGTGTATTCAATTGAAACTTTTAATAACTTTTTGTGATTCAAAAATTTTAGGGATATTCAATATAGACATTTTGAGACTCTCTAAATATATTGCGTATTTAATTGAAATCATTATAGAGTTTTAAAAAAATTTCTATAAGTTACAATATATTCTACAATTCTTGTGGTATTCAAATCTTAACAAATTTTAGAGAGACTTTTATAAAGGTCTCCAGGGTACTAACTTTTAAGTAGAAAGTATTAAAATAAATTTCATAATTTGTCTCTTATTAATCACAAGATTTTAGAAGATTTTCAATATATATATATGTGTGTGTGTGTGTGTGTGTAATGTATTTTTTTTCCCAATATTTCTCTTTCTATTTTTCTTTTTCTTTTTCTTATTGTTTATCTCTATTCTTTAAGAAAAAAATTAAATTGGATTCTTATAACTTTTTTTATTTTTTTCATTCATTTTTTGTGAAAAATATCTATTTTTAATTAAATTATAAAATTTTATATAGACGAATTCATAATTAATTTTAAATATATTTATTTTTTATTTATCTTCTGAATATTAAATTTATTTTTCTCACACACACACACTTATGTATGTATGTATAATTTTGTTTATTATTTATTTAATTAAGATCTTAAATTTTTATTTTTTAAAATTTATGTATGTATGTATAATTTTGATTATTATTTATTTAATTAAGATCTTAAATTTTTATTTTTTAAAATATTTTTTATTATATGGGGAGTGAAAGGGGAAGAGGAAGGAGAGGGGAATTGAGGAACGACCACCTCATATGTGAGAATTTCATAATATTACACTAGATCCACTTGAATTCTATTTCAAATGAAAGTATTCAAAAGTCTTTGGAAGTGGGCAAAAGCTTATAAAAATTTTAAAATGAAAGTAAATTTACGAAATACTTCCGCTAATTTTATAAAAATCTATAAAAAATTCACGAATCCATAGAAGTCTTCACTTTAAAAAAGTCCATAAAAGTCGTCAAAAGTCTCAATTAAGTAGGAATACACAGCTCCCTTCCCTTCTTACGAAGGATATCTTGAGTTGCTATTTGGACCCAGGAACTAATTTGGGAGGTCTTGAATGTTAGTGGGGAAATCTCGCATCAATTAAATATTGAACTATAATCAATATATAAAGGTTTGGTCTACTACTCTTAAAAGATGGTACAAGTCTTAATACCGAAAATGCAAATTGGAAGAGCGAGCTAATAGGCAGGAGTAGGGGGGAATGGGGGATGGTGACGGTTGTAGCAGGGATGTGTATAAGAAAATTGGTGGGGGTGAGGAAAAAGTAGGGAGTGTAAAAGAAGAAGCGGAAGTAGGGAGTGTGAAAGAAGAAATAAGTAAATTTGGATTTTGACAATAAAAAGAAAATATTTGTTTATGCAATTTTGAAAAAGAATACCTTATTTCATTTTGTCTCTGTAGTAACCTCAAATTACTAGGGAACTGAAAATATTAGTGTTAGAATCCGAACAAGAATTATGTACGTTGATACCACTTGTTAGGAATAGAAAAACGAGATTATATGACACAATATGAAAAAACCATCATAATATAAGATCAATTGACAGAGGAATGAAGAATTTATTAATATGGAGAAAGAATACAAAATATTGTGTTCCTAACTTGATTTTAACTCATACAAAGTCCTATGAAAGCCAAGAATCACATGGACTATATATATGATCCAAAAGAATATGTTATGATTGGAAAGATGATAAAAAATTACGTCAAAAGAAGGAACAAATTTCCCCCCGATATATACGGCGCCGGAGCGACAGCCTCGCGCCAAGCGTGCGGCACTTGAGCGTTAGGCAGGTGGTAGGAGAGCGACGTCGGTAGCGCTTCCAATGGTGCTCATGCACTGAGTTTCGGTACGAATTGATTCCAAACGCCCAATTTCTGCCATAAAACTTCCCAACATCTTTAACGCCTCCTTCAACCAATTCACGAACGTCCAACAGAATTTGGGTCACAAAATGACAATTAGCTTAATTGGTAGGAACATTGAAAATTGTACTTTTGCTTCGTATTTAATGATAATCAAATAACAATCTCTTTTCACTGGATCAATATTCTAATTCCTATCTGAAACTTTGCCTGAATAAAATTGATGAATGTTTTTTTGTCATTCTATCAAAAGTATGAGGGCGCAGCATCTGAGGATGGGAGGAGTCCTAGCATTTGGGACATCTTTGCACATTCTGGTCTGTACTCGTCTCTAGTTCTTCTATTTATACTTCTAGGCCTTTATTTTCTGTTACTTCTCCCCATTTGTCATGATACAGTACATGAATAAGCTGACAAACATTGACTTCATGTGAATAATTCTATTTTGCAAATGCATTTTACGAAATAATTTTACTCATTTTCCTTGTTCACAAGGAAATTTTGGTAAAGCTGACTCATGTTCCAGCTAAATCTCCCTACTAAGAATGAACCATTAAGAAATAAAATGTAACAGTTAAAATGGTGCTGGTTCATATAAAAAAAGAGCGTATCATCTGCCCATAAAGTTCATCATACACGATGTGCAGAGATAGGTTATCTTTGAAGAAAATAAAAATTAGGCAGCAAAGCTGCTGCTAAAAATGGTTCAAGTGTTTACCAAAATATCTTCATAAATATTCCAACGGAAGAATCTACTGCATCGAAATGATCTGATAAATATAAATTGTAAGGCACATTTGTTATGATGTTTTTGAGATAAAAGTGTTTCATAAATGTTAATGCCTTAATCTGCATTCTACAAACTCATTAGTGACTGGAGTGGTGTTTCTTATCCGCAAAAAATTTCTATCATTGCGAACAAAAGAAATAAAGTTTAGTTACCTCGTGACATCCCATGATTATGGCTCTTCAATTCACTATTATGGAAATGCCACTCTGCACAAACAAAAGGAGGAAAAACTCCTTGTAATGGCAAAAAGCATGTCTTTTCTTTTTTTTATAGAAGCATAAAAGGCTTCTTTATCAAAATTAATGAATGAAATCGTATGTTCTCAGATTCTAGTGCACAGAGCTGCTAATGGCAGAGTAGATTCTATGATGTAAATCGTTGATCTGAATATCACTGTATTGAATATATCCTCCTATTTAAAAATTTCAGGCCATACAAATGGAGCTAACGGAGACGTAGCATGTGATGGATATCACAAATACAAGGTGTACACACGGCTGAAGCTCTAATTTTAACATATAGTTCTTTACCTTTCATCGTTTCCTTTCCCCTCGAGCAACAATTGCACACTTGTATGGACATTATTCCATGAACCTGAAGATTTGATTACCATTTGTAAATTTAGCCAAGAGTCCTGCAGGCATGGTTAGTTATCCCCATCGATTGCTCCATTGCTAGCAGATTCATGGATTTCTTTGATTTTTCCTTTAAACTTTTCCGTTTTCCGAGGTGGGATGCACTGGGTGCTTTTCTATCATTTAGTGTATTTAGTGAAGGGGTTTAGCATTGCTGTCTTTCATTAATATAGGAAAAACCTTTCGGGCGAATGACACATATTTTTCTTGAATTCTTCCCCGATCGAAGACTGGGAAATATCTGGATCGTATCAAAGTTGTCTTTTGAACATTTTTCACATAGTTATTTGAACATGCACCCTGGGAATTATACCTCATCATGCAGGATGATATCCAACTGATGGTTGACACAAATTTGGAGGCCTTCAGAATCTCCATATCGTGGTCAAGACTTATTCCTAGTATGTTCACCTGCATCATGCCGTGTTCAAAGAAAAAAAAAAATTCATTTTCTTCTACTCACACGGTCTACTGTCTTTTCAGATGGAAGAGGACCTATCAACCAAAAGGGGTTACATTACTACAACAATCTTATCGATGAACTCATACGCTACGGTGATTATGAAATTTCCTACAAATTTTATGTTATTTCTGATAGGAAATGCATTCTATCCTATAATCAGTCCAACAAAGATTTGTCTCTCACTGCTTCCAAGTTAAAAAATTTGCCAATCATACAGGAATTCAACCACATATTACATTAAATCATATTGATCTACCACAAGCGCTCGAAGACGAGTATGGAGGATGGCTTAGTAGGAAGATTGTGTATGTTTTTTAATAACAGAATTGTAACATTTGTACATCTTTTGCTATTTCTACATTCTTGACATATAGACATAAATGAAACTTAGGGTGTTTGTGACTCAGGAAGGACTTCATGGCATTTTCGGAAGTGTGCTTCAGGGAATTTGGTGACAGGGTTTTGTACTGGACTACTGTAAACGAGGCAAATATTTTTGCCGTGGGTGGTTATGATCAAGGTATCATTGCCCCTGGGCGCTGTTCGGAAAGAACAAGGTGCTCTTGGGGTAATTCCTCAATTGAAACATACATTGTGGGGCATAATATCTTGCTGGCACATTCAGCTGTTGTGAGACTGTATAGAGCCAAATACAAGGTAACATATGTGCTTTCAACAGTTCTGATTAATAAATCTTTCTTTGGTATTGATTGTTTGTCCACTAAATTTGATTAATTAATTCTTTGCATTTGCATGGATTTGTTTCTAAATTCTCAGCATATATTTTGTTTTCAAAAACTCGGTAACCAATATGAGAAATGTAACAAAAGAGGCATATGTGTTTGCGAGTGTTTCAGCACTTATGCTTGTGTGTATTTTGGTAATAATGTGTTCAAATACAGGCCACCCAAAAAGGTTACGTGGGATTTAACATCTATACTATGTGGTTTGAACCATACACCAATGCAACAGAAGATTTAATTGCAACTCAAAGGGCTAATGATTTTTTTATTGGATGGTAAGTTGAAACTCTGAATAGTTACTAAATTTACTATTCTATAATTAGCTAGAATGCTCTAACAATAAGCTGATATGGGAGTCGAGAACGTTTTCGCTCATAGACATGCTGAGTTTAATGTTCAACGTGTACTGCAGGTTAATTGATCCCCTGATATTTGGAGATTATCCTGAAACAGTAAAGAAAAATGCCCAAACAAGAATTCCAACCTTCACCAAACTTGAATCCGAGCAAATTAAGGGTTCAGCTGATTTCATAGGAGTGAACCACTATACAACAGCGTTCGTCAAGGATAATCCAGGCATCCTTGAAACAGAAAACAGTGGATTTTCCGCCGACTTGGCTGCACAGATAATAAGTATGACTTCCATGTTTTATTGAATGCAAACTTGTTAATGTAGAATCACCTGTTGCGGAGTCAGTTTGAATAGATTCACCGGCATAATTGCAGCATCGTTTTGTTTCTCGTGTTGTTAAAGCTTATCGTTCTACCTGTTTAATTTTAGCTTCCACTAGTGTTCTTTCCTTAAGAAAATATTGCTCCTTACATGGGATTGTTGAAAGTGATAATTTTCTGAGTCCAATTAATGGACTAGTGCTATTGTTATGCTATATTTACTAAACCTGTCTTGTTTTCGGGTTCCTGTAGAGCAACAGGGTGACACACCACAAGATCAGGTGATTCTAAATAACTTCACAACGTATATTTGTTCTTTTTATTAATAATGGACTCTCAAAATTTAATTTTTTGTGTTGCCAAGTATCCCGTGCTGCCTTCTGGTCTTTATGGATTGCTGAAGTATCTAAAACAAGTTTATGGAAATATGCCTGTTTATATCCATGAAAATGGTCTCTCTCTCTCTCTCTCTCTCTCTCTCTCTCTCTCTCTCTCTAACACTCTCANCCTGTAGAGCAACAGGGTGACACACCACAAGATCAGGTGATTCTAAATAACTTCACAACGTATATTTGTTCTTTTTATTAATAATGGACTCTCAAAATTTAATTTTTTGTGTTGCCAAGTATCCCGTGCTGCCTTCTGGTCTTTATGGATTGCTGGAGTATCTAAAAGAAGTTTATGGAAATATGCCTGTTTATATCCATGAAAATGGTCTCTCTCTCTCTCTCTCTCTCTCTCTCTCTCTCTCTCTCTCTCTAACACACTAACACATAAACACATGTCAACACAGTGTGTCTGTGTGTCTACACATGCATCTGTGCTTTTTCTCTGCGGTGGTTTTGTTTACATTGGTTTTTGGTAATTATATGAAGGAAGCTACCATCCATGTCCCGAATAAAGTGCCTACACAAAATGAACCAAAAGCCTTCACCTGAGATGGTAATTGAGAGTTTGACTTATCAAGAAAGTCACTACAAATCAATGACCATATTGAAATGCACTACTTCCATTTTCTCAGCACCTTCCCAAATGCTTTGAGACCTTGAGTATAAGATTATCCATTTTCTCTTTTGATGCATGCTCTTGGTTGTGGGGCTTATCCTTTATTACCATTTATACTTCAACTATGTTAAAGTTCTACTTTATCGCCGTAGGCCTTCATGCCCAGTGTTAAAGATCCTCTTCACAGAGCTTGGAGATATTTTTGTAAAATCACAAAGAAAATATCATTTTTATTCACTATCCTTAACTGATGTTTGGCCCCAGCTTCGAGAGTTTGTTGATTGAATTTACGTCACTTCATTGATATAACAGAATCATTATTCTGCAGACAACAATTATGAATATATTGTTATCTCATTGAACTGTTTGCTTGGATGTTTAAAACTTGGAGGAGAATTTGCAAAGGGCCAGAGCTCTCTAATATAGGTTATGAAAAGTTACTGTTTCAATCAATATGTCTGTTAAGTTTAATTTTAAACAAAGTTGGATAAATAATCACCATTGAATTACATTGCATTATTCCTTGTAATTTATTAGGCTTCCAGCCATACTATTTTCTGATTGAACAAAATTGATGTGCTGGAGTTCTACTTTTTTAGTTTTTTTTTTTAAAGCTTTTTTATTTTAACCAGATTAGACAATTTAGTTAGGAAAATCCTGGTTTGAGTTGCTTTTGCAGGTCAGATGACGAGTCGCAATGGAACACTAAATGACATGCCACGGGTTGAATATTTACATGCTTACATCGGGAGCTTGCTTGATGCTATGAGGTAAGCCTTTGCAATTCCATGTAAGATTCCTGAAGTACAGGACAACAAGAATTTTACAAGATCATTTATTCTTCTAGTTTTTTCCATTTAAGGTTGTATCTGAAAAAACTTTTAGCTTGACGTTTCAAAAACATTATCCAAAATTATCATAAAAGCTATCCAAAAATATCCTGAAGTAGATTGCTACTTTCTGCTTTCTCTTTCACCGCATTCCTTCACCACATGGACAACAACTTTGATTGATACCGTGCACTTACAACATATCCTGCCATTTTCTTGTGACAACGTGGCATTCAGAATACAAACAATCTGCCGTCTCTTCAGTAGCATAGCATAGAATGCTTTCACATTCCTTGATGGCATTCTACATCTTCAATCTCTCTTTAGTAGCCAACTTTCTTTGACACGGACACCACAAAAAATAGCATATAGTGTCTCCTGTGTAGAAAATATATGTTGAAGAATAAATTTGAATAAATAAATGTGCCACATCTCTAACAGCTTAAGCATTTAAATGAAGTGGCGTTGAGCAAACAAAAGACCTTCATGTCACATTGCTATCATTTGTGAAAAATGTGCATGTTGAACCTGGCATGCATGTGAAGGGGTGCTGAAGATTAAATTTGAATGAATGTGTTTTCTCTTAACAGTTTAAACTTTTAGATAAGATGGCTCAATACAAGGGGTGCCAACTGTCTAGGCAAAACTAATCGTCCCCTGACCTTTACAAACTTCCATCTTTATAATCTCTGTAACAGTGTTTCTAAACTTCGATAACTTCCCCCACTGTCGGTACCTTTACCGGATACTGGACCTGTGTTCTTGTAACTTGCTAAGTGCTGCTCTGCTACGAGTTCTTAGAACTCACATATACAATCATCCAGATATTTTTTACATTTGATTCAACAAAGTAAATATTAGGTTGATTCTGGTAAGATATTATGTGTCTCTGATTGTGGTTTCTCTTATTCTCAATTTTCATTCTGGAATGCTCGAAGGAATGGATCAAACGTAAAAGGGTACTTTGCATGGTCCTTCTTAGACTGTCTCGAGTTATTGGATGGCTATGGGACTTCCTTCGGCTTTTACTACGTAGATCTGGATGACAGAGACCTAAAAAGATATCAAAAGCTTTCAGCGCGTTGGTACGCCAGCTTTTTGAAGGGGGAAACCAGGTTGAATTCAATTACTGAAGTCGGAAAAAGCATCTCTGTTCCTTTGAGATACCAATTCTCTCAGTAGCTTTAAGTTCATCCTTCCTTTTGAAGCAGATGTTGATCATTGTTATGTTTTAATTCATTTATGTACTACTTACTACTTATCTGAAAGGTGAATGCATTATCAAACTTCATATTGTGGTCTGCGCTGCACGCAGAGTTACTTTGTATGAGACCCATCATAGTTTACTAACTAGTGGAAAGTGAGAGAATCTTGGAAAAATATCAAACCTTTTTTGACATTCCTATGTTTCACCTTTCTTGCATCCCCCTAACGATCTCTGACTCGAGAGCTCTTGGGGTTCCAAGTAGATATTGTTGAAAATTGGTTTAGAAGATTGAAAATCTGGTTAAGTGTCAAAATCAAAAACTTTGAAAAGTGACTTTCGTGTCAACTTCGGCCAAATATTCGGACTTGGTCCGGTGTTCAAATTATAAATATAAATAGACTAACTTGTTCTACTCGTCGAGTAGATCGTCTGGTATATTTGGAATCTCAAAACCAATTCTGGATGAATGAGAAATTGCAGTCCAAAGTTGAGAAGAAAATGGAGGAAAATGCTAGATATTTGTCCGAGTGTGTTGCTCACCTGACCCTGGACTGTCGCTCGAGCGAAATGCTAACAATAAAGTCACTGTTTTTATCGCACAAGAAAGGCAATGGCAACAGGCTAGCAATAGTGAATGGTGCGACCTTTGACAAGAGTCACTGAGTTTGGGCTACGACACTTCCTTCACAACCCCTCATCGGTCATCCTCTCTTTGTAAGATCCATTGAACGTCCATTAGGCATCCCATACCATATTTGCATTGAACATTGCATAAAAACTCTTGCAAATCACTTCCAAATTCATTCAAACCCATTTTCTACTTTATAGAGAGAAACTCCGTCGAAAGTTCGCCGTAAGTTGTGGTTTGAAGTGCTTCAACCATCAGGTGAATCCGTTGTATCTTGAGAGAAAAGTACCGTGAACATTGAGCATCGTTACGGGGCAATTTTATCTTAAAAAATGAGTGAAAATCACTTGCCTCGAATTCCTCTTATTCTTTATTTCTTGGTTGCATTTTGTTTTCATTTGTAGTTTTTATACTACATTTTCAATCATCTTGTTGTATTGTTTAGTCACGCTCCTGCAGATTTAAACTTTAGTTTTTGTTTATTCGATATACAACCCTTTCACCAGCACTTATATTTAGTCTGCGTCGCCAACAGCTACTACATGGAACCTTGCAATTAGCTCATTCAGACCTCCCGGCGAGCTCCCTGGGTAAGAAAGGGAAGGGGTATGAGAGGCTTATCTCGAGCATACAATTGACATTTACTACCTAAAAACACCAATGAACATATTTCACAAATCAAATATTGTGAGTATTTGACAAGTGTTTTTTGAACGAATTGCCAAAAAAAGTCAATGTATTATCTGGAAAGGTAAATCACATCGCTTGAATTCTATTGGCGTATCTAGTATTGCAAATTAGATATTGCTAGGCAATTAAAAATAATAATTAAAAAAAGAGTATATATTCATATTTAACTCGATATATCAAATATATATTATTTATTTGAAGTGAAAACACTGTTTCATAGTCAAATGGAAATGAATAATTATTAGTTGAGATTCCACCGCAAATGTTCCCACTAAACTTCTTATTGGATAATTTTTGTTCCTTCAGTGAAATAGCCATCATGAAATCTATAAAATTTACACACAGACACACACTTTATGAGCCTTTCAACAGCCCAACAAGCCTCTCCATCGTCCATTTTAAGAACTCATTTTTGGGTCATTATTTTTGTTCAGTAAGTGCTTGTGGTGGCTTTGCTTTTAATATTTCTATTGTTGAAAGTAATAATTTTAAGAATATAAAGTTGGAATGTCCATAGAGTATTCATGCAATTGATCAATTGGATAGACGTTTGACAAGATGTAAAGTAGATGGAGAGATCGTAAAATACAGTCTCGTAACTAATTATAGATATCAAACGATGTAGTAAGATGCAACTATTTTTTTTAAAAAAATTATAATTGATAGGAAATGCGCAATTTAACATTATTATTGCTTAAGAATTAGATTTAGGGGCGACAATTTGCTCGCGCCGCTTGCCAAATCGTTCGGACTCGATCCATGGACAGGCCAAGTTATTTGAAAGAAGGGTCGAGCAGCAAAAGTTCCAACCTTATCGTTCTTTTGCACTTTCGTCGCTGGCCTTTTTTTCAACCTATAATTTTCTTTTTCTAATTTATATATAATTACATTGTTTTCACTTTGGTTGAGAGTTCGTATGATTCTTGATTGAAATATATTGTACTATTTGTGAACGTATTTATGATATCAACATCTTAAATTCTCAATTCGATCAAATTTAGTGGAAATATAGCTTAAACGCGTTAAAGTTCACACTACTTTAACATAAATAAAGTCGGAGTGGGATAAAATTTTAAATTACTTTTTAGTTGTTGATACAAAGACAATTCTTTTCTACTAAAGATATAATTCACAAAGTCGAGATAAGAAGTTTAATTCGAACACTACCAAAACCAAGCAAATTCTTTAGAGAAACGTGTGATACAGCCTAACAAAAGTCCAAGACTAGGATTATTATTAAAGCACTTATGGTGAAATATTAAATTAATAATACATAATTGTCTCATGAATATATACTAAATGAGGCCATTTACTATATCCTTAAACGTCAGTATCAATATTCAAAACGTAGTTGAGATGGTTTACTACATTATTCATTTTTCCTCGGAAAAAAATTGGGACGCGTTTGATTGTGAGTATGAAATTTACTTGAAAAGAAAATAAATTCTAAGCAATTAAATTGCCTATAACTTTTTTGTTTGAAAATTATTAATTTATTGTGTTTGATTGATTTAGTTTTCAATCTAGAAAATATTATATTTATTCATTTTCTATTGATGGGTAGATGAGAGAGAGGAGATAGATAAGAGAGGGAAAGAGGGAGTAAATTCTCTGGAAAATAAAATCATACTCCCCCTAAAGAAAATATTTTTCTTGATTTTGAGGAAAATATGACCAAAAGTATGAAAATATTTTCCATGGAGAAAAAATATTATTCAAACAGCACAAAATGAAAATTTGGATGAAAAAGAACACATTTTTCATGAAAAATATTGGCAATCAAATGCACCCTTAGACAAAACTAATTCAACAAAAACAAGGTGAAATTTTCTCCAAAATTATTTTCAATCACACATTTTAACGAGATTCATAACTTTTCAATACTTTTAACCTCACATTCTAAAAAAGAAAAAAAAATCCTTCGAAAAAATCTCTACCAAACAAGCATTAAATAAGCTCGAATGTTGCATAAATCAGCTCATAAAGACTTAGTCAATGAATAATTATATTATAAGAACGTGATAATAACTTGAGCTAAGGATAGGTACTCTATATGTCAGTAACAATTTAAATAACTTTGCGATATACAAAGTTTATTCACCTATAATATTAGTCAAAATCGAAAGATAAAGAAAGTCGTATTTTCCTCTCAAATTCGAAATATATCCCTCAAGATTGACATTGAATATTCCACGCGAATGGAGAGAATAGTCTCTCTCTCTTTTTTCCCGAACAACAACAATATTAGTGATTATTTGTTTTTTATTATTGGGAGGAAAATGGTGTAATGAATAGTATTTTTTTTT
>CAIGRK010011026.1:0-10414 GCA_903798315.1 Fraxinus greggii | reverse complement strand
GAGACTAGGCCTATATCACGATCCTTGTTTCTGTGAATATGCTTATATATTATAGTTCATTGCACTTCGTGAACCCAATTTAAAAGCAACTCTCTAACGTCTACCTTCTCTCCAGACACTACCAGCATACTATTAGAGACAAAACTGTTTTAGCATTAGCATCAGCCAAATTTGGTCATGCCCTTCTGTTTGTAGTGCTACAACCAGAAAACAGTGTCTATTAATGATGACGGGTCAGCCAAATAGGCCTCCGGCCTGCGATACAGCTTATCTGGCTTACCCTGCACAGACCAATTCACAGTCATTTCTCCAACAGACTTTATACCCCATAATTTTAAAGGTCGCTCTCTCTCTCTCTCTCTNCAACTCTCTAACGTCTACCTTCTCTCCAGACACTACCAGCATACTATTAGAGACAAAACTGTTTTAGCATTAGCATCAGCCAAATTTGGTCATGCCCTTCTGTTTGTAGTGCTACAACCAGAAAACAGTGTCTATTAATGATGACGGGTCAGCCAAATAGGCCTCCGGCCTGCGATACAGCTTATCTGGCTTACCCTGCACAGACCAATTCACAGTCATTTCTCCAACAGACTTTATACCCCATAATTTTAAAGGTCGCTCTCTCTCTCTCTCTCTCTCTCACCTACACACGCCTGCACCGATATGCATGTGCAAAACTCTTTCACGCATACATAGAGGCAGGGCAGGTGCAGTCACTTGTGCAGAAACAGAGCACAGTGCACACATGCACAAAGATGCACAGGCTACTAGTTTCAAGTAAAAGGTCAAAATAGGTTTTACTTGCAATAATGGTTCATAATCTAAGGACTTCAGTGGATATTTACATTTATAAGTAAATCAGCTAAATGCATTTCCTGATCAACTTTTCTTATTACCTTTTCAGTTTGAGGAGATAGTCTACAAGGTAAATTATGAAAGAAAGGGAACTTGCTGTGGAGGACCATTGAGCACTAAAGAGAGAACAATACTAAATGGGGTGACAGGCATTGTATGTCCAGGAGAGATTCTGGCGATGTTAGGTCCATCGGGCAGTGGAAAAACCACCCTCCTTACAGCCCTTGGAGGCCGACTCTCTGGCAGGTTGTCAGGAAAGATCGCATACAATGGCCAGCCTTTTTCAGGTTCCATCAAACGTCGGACAGGATTTGTTGCACAGGACGACGTTCTATATCCACATCTCACTGTGTTTGAAACACTCCTATTTACTGCACTACTAAGGCTACCTAAAACCCTGACTAGAGAAGAGAAAGTACGACATGTAGAGAATGTTATATTAGAGCTGGGGTTAACTAGGTGCAAGAACAGCATGATAGGAGGGCCGTTATTCAGAGGAATATCAGGTGGGGAGAAAAAGAGGGTAAGCATAGGTCAAGAAATGTTAATCAATCCAAGTTTATTATTGCTAGATGAGCCTACATCAGGTCTCGACTCAACCACGGCTCAGCGGATCTTGAACACAGTCAAACGGCTAGCTAGTGGTGGTCGAACTGTCATAACCACCATCCATCAGCCTTCTAGCCGACTCTACCATATGTTTGACAAGGTAGTCTTGCTCTCAGAGGGTTGCCCAATCTACTGTGGTCCTACTGCGACAGCCTTGGAGTACTTCTCTTCAATAGGGTTTTCAACTTCCGTCATCGACAATCCTGCAGATATCCTGCTCGATCTTGCTAATGGTAATAAGAAAATTCCGTTTTATGCAGCAAGTACATAATATGTGCTTAATTTCAACAACTTTGAAGAAAGGGCCTCAACATTTATTCTGGCATCCTTCTAAATTTTATTGTTCTGATTACAACCTTAAATGGAACTCAGCAAAATGAGTTACCACCCTAAGATTGTCCCATCTTCAGTTCCATAATACCAGGATCATCTCCTGCTCTAATTCCATTCTAATAAAGGAATTCAATTCCCTTTACTAACAAAAGTCGCTCTCCAATTTATATTCCCAGGGTAAATTGGAATAATCTGAGAGAAGGAAAAATTATTTGTAACTTAGTCATTTAAGTATTTATTGCATTTTTTCAGGAATTGGACCTGATTTCCAGCACGCAACCGAGTGTGGTGACAAAACACAACAAGATCCAAAATCCGTGAGAGAATTTCTCATCTCTGCTTATGACAAGAACATTTCAACAAGGTTAAAAACTGAGCTATGCAGTTCAGATGCAACTAGCTACAACTACATAAAGGAAACCTCCACAAGTAAGTCTTCTATTTTCTGCCTCATATTCAGGGAAAATTTCATATTTTTTCTCCATTTTGTGTTAGCAAGAATCTGTTTTAAAGGCTTCAATATCTTCCACTTCTCTTCTACCAATTGCCTATTGATAAAATCTCTCATGATTTTCGAATAACACAGGAAGTGATACTATGCCAGAGCAATGGTGCACTACTTGGTGGCATCAATTTAAGGTGCTTCTTCTTAGAGGACTGCGAGAGCGAAGGTTTGATGCCTTTAACAGGTTACGAATCTTCCAAGTCCTGAGTGTGGCAATACTTGCCGGGCTTCTGTGGTGGCACACTCCAACATCTCACATTGACGATCGTGTAAGCGTTTGCCATATCCATCCATTGCATGCATTTGATTCTACATCAGAACAAATAATGCTCTCATATATGATGTCTGATACTGCATTTAGATTCTAAGGCATTCCAAATAATTTCTTGCTCGGAATGTCTATTTAGCACTTAACCTACATGACCTAGACAAAAAAGACTGCTAATTCTAACAAAGAGTTACTACCTATATGCAGATTGCCATGCTGTTTTTCTTCTCCGTGTTTTGGGGTTTCTACCCACTCTACAATGCTGTTTTCACTTTTCCTCAAGAAAGGACCATGCTAATCAAGGAACGGTCATCTGGAATGTACCGGCTCTCCTCCTACTTCCTAGCCAGAACAGTGGGAGATCTGCCTCTGGAGCTCGCACTTCCGACAGCATTTACATTCATTCTTTATTGGATGGGAGGCCTCAAACCTGACCCTGGCACCTTTATCTTCTCCCTTCTCATTGTTCTCTACAGTGTTCTAGTTGCACAAAGTCTCGGCCTTGCATTTGGTGCCTTACTCATGGAAGTTAAGCAAGCCACCACTTTAGCTTCAGTTACAACTCTGGTGTTCCTAATTGCTGGAGGATACTATATTAGACAGATTCCCCCTTTCATAGTTTGGCTAAAGTACCTGAGCTACAGCTACTACTGTTACAAGCTTCTTCTTGGGGTTCAATACAGTGAGGACGACTATTATGAGTGTGCA
The DNA here is from genome assembly GCA_903798315.1 of Fraxinus greggii. Classification (NCBI taxonomy): domain Eukaryota; kingdom Viridiplantae; phylum Streptophyta; class Magnoliopsida; order Lamiales; family Oleaceae; genus Fraxinus; species Fraxinus greggii. The sequence continues at coordinate 7,133 of CAIGRK010011026.1, read as the reverse complement.
ACAGGAGTCCATTGCAGGGTCATAGATTATCCCGCCGTCAAAGCAGTAGGTATAAGCAATCTGTGGACGGATGTGGCCGTCATGGCACTGATGTTGGTGGGCTATCGATTTTTGGCATATCTAGCATTACATCGGGTGCGATGAAGGGTGCTTAGCAGGAGACTCTTTCACTACAGAAGTACAAATAGTTCTCTATTTCTTCAACTGAGGAATAATGTTTTATTAAGAAAAACCACATTGCCAGGTTTTGAACCTGTACCCCTAAAAATTTGATGTAGTACACGTCTGGCAGTGTTTTACATCATTAACTCCGAAAACATTTAAATACTTTTGGAACATGACTTAGGATGTCCTTAACAGAGATAAGCATGTTATGAAAAGAAAACAGTTTGAATTAGTCATATCTATTGATAAAGATAGAGGAAATGAGAAAACGAAAAACTTCAAAGCACAATAGCATTATGCAAACAGGATACAGGATCCACATGGGGTATTAGAATCGACAAAACAGCTTTAAATTAGTGACTCCTGAAAAGGCATTGACCGCAAAAAGAGATAATTCTTTAGAAAATTGAGAAAATTGGGGTACACATGATGGTGTTCTACTGTTCTGAACAAAGTAGTCACTTCATATTTTAGATTAAATAAAAAAATTTCATAACCATTATCCTATTTCTTATTTTTTTTATTCCTTTGGTTTTTCCATACCCTTGGCATTGTCTTTCTTTGAGGGGCATCGAAAGCTCGAATATTCCAATCAATGACTTAGAGATTTGGGGTCTCCTGGCAACATACTATGAATATCTGCAGACAGATTGTGTCATCCTAATCCCTATGATTCATAAATGTTAAAGGGAAATAAGGTAACGGGATAACCAGAGTGAGAAATAAGGATTAAGGAAAGTGGAAAACAGGCAAAAAAATTATGGCAAACTGTATCAGAAAATAATACAATCCTAAAATCATGGTTTCAAAAGACAAAATTATCTACAGAGATGAGCAGAATTTCTCCAACTGAAGCAAATCAACTAGAGAACATGCCCCACAAGGCATGAATACAACGGTGAGTGGAAGTCCATGAGTAGAAACAAGAAATGATATCCAAAATCCTTGTCATTTTCTACTTCCGTATTGTGCAGTGTCCACCACTCACACCACTCACTCTCCTTCTGAAATAACAGGAAAAGATAAGTGTACGAAAAATAATGTCCTTTTCATCTTACTGATTGTTGTGGTACCTCACTGAGGGTAGAGAAATGGCTGCTTCAGTTGGCTGTATCTTCGTACAATGGGACCTAGACCACAAACTAACAAGGCAACAACTAAATTAGAGGTTGCTGATTAGGAAAAGCATATACATTGCTGCAAACTGGCAAAAACTGAGCATAACTCTGAGATATGGGCATATGGTCATTGAACACCTGGGAAGTCCTGGTTCACCTGGAATGATCAAGTTAATCAAATTAAATCCCTACTAATTCAAAAGTTGTTTTCAAAAAGAAAAAGAGCTTCTCTTCTCTCTTAGCTATCGCTTTTTATACACCTATCCAACGCCACTCTTCACTTTCTTCTTCTAGGTCGGAGTCAATTTTGATCTGTCACACTGTTTTTTAATTCCTTTCTGTAGACAACCAAGCACTTGAGTTCCCACATTAAAGGTAACAGCATTTACAAAAAAAATAATCCTTTTTATCAGGGAGCAATGATGATAAATTAACAAAATACTTTGACTGCCAATCATTTTAAACTTTTTATTACCTCTTCGACTCATTGTTTTGGTCAAAAACTTTACTAAACCCACCAACTTTCTAATTCAATCAAACAATCCAAAAGCTCTCCACCAAAGAAACTGTCAATGATGCCCACTACCATCTCTGAAAATTCCACTGTCATCTTAAGCTCAAGTCTCAAACATGAATATGGCTAGATTAGATATGTTGCTAAAGCATCCACACACTACAAGTCAACTCTTAACTGCTGACTTGGAACTTGATACTTCATCAAATATAAGACATGTTCATTAACAATAACACCTCATCTTTGATGACATAGAACAAGGCTTAATATGAACTGACGCTGAACTTAGATTTACAAGGTAGGTAATGCGAGAGTTGATACTGAACAGAGGGCAATTTCAGCTCATGTGCAAAACTTTGCTGTAACCTTCATGAGCCTAGTTCTCACCCCTTGGTAAAGCATTGTCTGGAAACCAATTGGCCTCAATGGTAGATGTAATCGATATGGAATATTCTTTAGCATGCTGATTACAAAACCCATTTTAGATGGGCTTAAAATTCCATGATCTTTTGGTAGGAATATGACATCAATGTTACAACAAGATCCAAGCAGCCGCCACATTTCAGCAATGGAAGATTAATTTAAATTGCAATGACTTCATACACTAAAACCCTCAATTTGTGTCAATTTAACTCCTCATTACAAGGTCTCCAATCATCCTCCGCATTCCTAAGTTGACAACATACACTCTTATGGAATTCTATATATGGGTTAATTGGCAAGGTAGAACCTTAATTATACTACTTGGACAGAATTTGAACACTTAACACGGCTGTTAAGGGATAGAATCTCACGTCGAATAAAGATGTTAATATAGACCAACTTATAAAGGATTGGGCTGCTCCTCTTAATAAAAGTTGACATTTTAAGATGGAACCTCAATTCTTAACATGGTATCAGAGCTCATTAAACTCTAACGAGCAATTCGATCCGGTTAAGACTCCAAAAGTGAGTATACGGATTTCAAGATCGGTCTGTTCAAACGAGTNGTAGAACCTTAATTATACTACTTGGACAGAATTTGAACACTTAACACGGCTGTTAAGGGATAGAATCTCACGTCGAATAAAGATGTTAATATAGACCAACTTATAAAGGATTGGGCTGCTCCTCTTAATAAAAGTTGACATTTTAAGATGGAACCTCAATTCTTAACATGGTATCAGAGCTCATTAAACTCTAACGAGCAATTCGATCCGGTTAAGACTCCAAAAGTGAGTATACGGATTTCAAGATCGGTCTGTTCAAACGAGTCACCATCTTGCGGGAGCATGTTAAGGGAGAGAATCTCATATCGAATAAAGATGTAAACATAAACCAACTTATAAAGGGTTGGGCTACTCCTCTTATTAAGGTTGACCTTTTAAGACGGAATTTCAAATCTTAAATGGTATCCGAGCCCATTAATCTTCACGAGCAATTCGATTCGATTAAGACTTCAAAAAGTGAGCATACGAATTTCAAGATTGGCTTGCTCAAACGAGCCACCATCTTGCGGGGTAATGTTAAAGGATAGAATCTCATATCGAATAAAGATATAAACATAGACCAACTTATAAAGGATTGGGCCACTCCTCTTAATAAATGTTGACCTTTTAAGATGGAACCCCAATTCTTAACAACGGAACCTGGCAAAATTCAAATTGTAATGACTTCTTATGCTAAAGCCATGCTCCAATATAGAGAATTGTGGACAGTAAGTTGTTGACCTTGTCACTGTCTTTCATTATTCACGTCACTTGCATCCATAAATATATAGAACACAAAAATTGACTGCAGAAAAATAACCGCATTATTGTCTCTTCAGAACTCTTCAGAAGCATCAATATTCTTGAAGTATTTTATTTCATCACTTTTGAAATTTATCAAAGCACAAATTTAAGTCTACAAGAAAGAACAAGCAAAACAGTTATAAAACTATATAGGAGCTTTGCTATGTATAATTCTCCTACGAATTTTTCTTTGTTTGGTCATCTTAAGGAAACTTTTCTTCATCTACCTACATCTCTTTAATTTCTCTTTGGTTTCTTTTCCTAATTTGACTAGTAACAATTGGTGTTTCATTGACAAAACAAGGTGTAAGCAATGAACGTACATAGAAATGTCATCTAGAAGTAAGTCTCGAGCATTTCGTATATAAGGTTTTCAAACTAGTAAATACTCAACAAGGAAAGTCTGCCCATAAAAGCTCGACTGCTGTCCTTAAGGCTGATTACGTGAAGAGAAGAAACACCAAATTATCGATCAATCCTCAAATTTAGAGGCATAACCTAGGGATTACATTAACAGCAAAACATCATGGTTCGGCATTCATAAGTCAGAGTACAGTGAGGTTATAAATGTTTCATTATTTATAACCTGATACACGGTATGTCCTAATTGTAAATAAGCGTACAGGAAGGTATCAATGATAGTGCAGAAAGCCTGGAATTGCTGTAAAAGCACATTTTGTGCATATTACGATTTATTGCCATGTTCCATGCGATAATGGTCATCATTTAGCGATACTAAATCTAAAATCTTTTGATAACAGTCTCAATAAATATATTAGTTTATGACTGCAAGAGCGAGCTCCACTGCTCATGATGGATTTCATAAATTACCAACTGCAAATGTTTTGATTCATGATATGCAAAGCTTGTAATTTCTTTGCCCTGGGACCAAGCTCGATCATTTAATTATACAGAGAATGCTATAAATCCTAACCTTGACCTTTTAATTATTTTACACCCGAACCATCATTCATAGGAAGACTGGCAAAGCAGATTTCAAATGCCTCGGATGGTTCCCACAGAAGTAAAAAAGCACTTTCGTGAATATTAGATCCAAATCCAAGCACGAGAATTTCAATTGTGCATGCTCAGTCAATTTTAATGGGCACTCTTCCTCTTTAACAATCAAATTCGCCTCTTGCACAAAAGCATTTTTCTTCGCACAATCGAGATTCAATTGAAAATATTAACAAATTAATAGAAAGCAATAGGCCGTTTCTTTAAGTCCTGCGTCTATGGTTAATCTAAAAGTACGCATATGCATGTAAGTGTAATCTAGAGTATATAACTTTTACATGTACTCAGGCAAATCAATCAGCACAACAGGATCGGCATTCATGTCTATATATACATGTAAACCTAACAGCGTAGACGCGCGAGCGTATATATTCATTCAAGGAGAGAGAGAGAGAGAGAGAGAGAGAGACTCACAAGATATGGCTGAGAAATTTTATAAACTAACCTTCATTGTCTCCATTTTGAAAATAGAAATTGATCACTTGCACCAAAAGAGTTACAATGTATGGTCCAACGTGTCCATCATTGTAAGAAGATAGCTTGGCATGGCAGAGCTTATAATAAGTGGGCAATGAGTCGTCTTTAGTCCGATTGAGAGAATGTATAAAAATTATATTTGATCAGCTTAAATTATAATTTAAATTTTATCAAACACGTTTTCTTGCGAATCAATAACCACTCGAGTATCGTCTATTTGCATGTTGATTTTAAGGTGAGATTTACTTAAAATGATTGTTATAACTTATAATTAGCATAAGAGTAGGCATCTTTTAAGGGGATGACTTTGTTTGGGGGTGACTATTCACTCTATCAATAATCGAGTCGGATCTGATGTATCATAAGGGATTTGTTTTTTCTATTGATTCCTACGGATTGGATTTGGAAGAGCTACTTTTTTCGGAATGTGCAACGATCTAGATGGAAACATGGCTACATAAGTTTTGGATATATTGATACGTGATTTTCGAAAAAATACTGAAGCCAGCACAAGGGTCGACACATTAATTAAATTTTGTTTCAATTGTTTTTTTAATTTTATAGTGTAAAGAAATATAAAAATGAAGAGAGATTTTCCATTGTCGACATGAGGTGAAGGGTGGAAGTGGAATGTGATCAAATGGGATGCTTCTTGAGTGGGTTAATTTTATTGAGGGATTAAACTAATAATTTTGCTTGTTAAAAGGGTTGACGCACACAAGAAACAAAACTTTTGACCCGTTGGGGAAATATTGACCAATTGCACACACAAAATAAAAATATTGACCAATTGACCACTTGAAATACAAATGTTGACCCGTTTCTAATTAAAATAAAAAATTAAAAAAAAACATTTTAAATATTATGTCCGTATGCTTGTGAAACAACTCATCTTCCCCAAACTAGGGTTTGAGGACCCACCAATAAAAAGTCAACTTACTATCAAAATCTCGTCGAAAAAAGCTTGGAATTGTGACGAAGATATGCACATCCAACAAGACCAACCTTTTATGGTTACGACTTTTTCTTTCTTTTCCTAATAGAAATGGACACGTCTCGGCATTTCGCCATGCGAAGAATGTGCAACCAGGTGGAATGGAGGATGTTCGTAACCCACCAATGGAATATCGATACGTCTTAGCAAATGGTTATTAGTAACTATCTTTTTCTTGTTATGCACTAAGAATTTGTATCAGCTTCATTTTTTTGTATAATTGATTTTGTAATAATAATTTTTGTGAATCATATATGGTTAAAATATAGGAAAATTTTTGAAAATACGTGTAAAATTATTTTATCGAGAGAATGTATATTTAAAAATAAGTTTGTGAAAAAATAATTTTTTTACGAATGGAGCTCAAACATGGGCCAAATTAATGTTGGCAATTTTTTGGACTAATTTACATCAACTTACTATATTTTAAAATTTAGAGACTGACTTGCTACAAAGATGAGTTGTGTGCATTTTGTTCAATTTATATAGATAATTCACTTCAACATCATAATTGGCTTTTATATGTGGAATCGAAATTGATGAATGCTCGTTGAATAGAAATCTCAATTTCATATCATATTGAAAGTGATAAACTTTCTGTTTGTTTTGTAAATCATAGTACATTTCGACATATAATGTACTCGATGTTATGAAATTGGAACATCACAAAAAATATTACTCGTCCATTTCTATGTCAATCGATCTCCAATTCGAAATCACTAAAATAACAAATCGAGATTACAATCATATTTGCATGAGGAAATATAATTTTCAGTTATAAAAAAATATTCGAAAAATCAACCTAACTATTGGGCAACAGAATTTTTAATTTAAAAAAATAGTCGGAGTCGACTCTTAACAGTTGACCCAGGGGGTTGGGCCGACTGTTAACAATCGACATCCAGCTAGTTTAGTCGTTTTGATCGATTGTTAGCAGTTGGTCCAGTCCCTTTGTACATTGTCATGAATCTATGCACACATATGATTTTATTTTTTTCATTTATGCTTAAAAAAATTATAAATCCGTTAAAAAAATTAAAATTTATCGATTAAAAAAGTATACTGATTTAACGAAA
>CAIGRK010011005.1:0-10096 GCA_903798315.1 Fraxinus greggii | reverse complement strand
AAGGGCCAAATCAATATTTCAGGATTCGAATCCTTGACGGGTAGTCTCAAACAAAGTTGAAATTTTTCCACCTTCCCCTTTTACCACTTGGAGATGTGCCATGGGGGCATATCCTCATATTTATAGATTTGAGACTAGCCGTAGCCGTGTACATTTTGGTTATAAGAATGCATGATGGGAACATGTGATTTAAAAAAAAAAATTATTGATGTGATGAAAAATATTATTTTACTAAAAATATGTGGTTGAAAATAAGTTGAAAAAGAGAATAAAAAAAATAATGTGACTCAAACATGACCTAATATTACTTTGCTTAACTTTAACCTCGATTTGGTGGTTTTTTTTTTTAAAAAAAATTATTTTCAATTGTAATTTTTTTTTAGAATGTACGATTTAAAAAGTGAAGAAAAGTTTTGAATTTAAGTGTAAAGTATTTTATTGTGTTAATATATGATTAAAAAATGAGTATGTAGAAAAAAGAGTTTTGAAATAATTGAAAACAAACTGGGCTTAATTTATTTATCATGTTCATTTTTAACTACACATCTATAGAATTCACGTGTCACAATTTATTATCTACATATTTCATAGAACTCACATCTTAAAATTACTAAAAAGCCCTATAAATCGGCAAAAAGAGTCTAAAGAAAAGTAAACCCCTCTTTGGTGGCCATTTTTTGAGAAAAATATTATTTTTAATAGTGATATTTTGAAAAATGTGTGGTTAAAATATATGAAAAATTTTTAAATTTAAGTGTAAAATATTTTATTACATGTATATATGATTGAAAATGGTATGTTGAAAAAAACAGAGTTTTAAAAAAATGAAAGATAGACATGAGTAAATGCATTTCATAATTTATTTTACACCTCCAATGGTGTTCTCAAACCATCTTGGAAAATTATGGATTCAAGTCAAAATGCTCAACAGATTGCAACAATAGTTCAAAATTACTAAACATTAAAAAAATAATAATAATAATAACTAAAAGGTTTTTNTATGAAAAATTTTTAAATTTAAGTGTAAAATATTTTATTACATGTATATATGATTGAAAATGGTATGTTGAAAAAAACAGAGTTTTAAAAAAATGAAAGATAGACATGAGTAAATGCATTTCATAATTTATTTTACACCTCCAATGGTGTTCTCAAACCATCTTGGAAAATTATGGATTCAAGTCAAAATGCTCAACAGATTGCAACAATAGTTCAAAATTACTAAACATTAAAAAAATAATAATAATAATAACTAAAAGGTTTTTCAATTCATTCACTTGATTGCATAAGGCTGAATAATGCAATCGTTAAACCACAAAATCGAATTGAAATAGCTATTTGAAATCGTTGATTGGGATCCATGTGGACCCGTCAACAATTGATTTTGAACTGAACCAAATCGCTTCAACGTGATTTGGTTTATGTTTCACTTTTTTGCAAAAATGTTTGAAGTCATGAAATCGTTCACCAAAAAAAAAAATGGAAACAATTGGTTGAGCCGGTGATTCGCACTAAAAATTGGTTGCAAAGTGAGAAGTAATCTATTGTGATTAGTCAATATTTGGATGTTGTAGAAGCATTGGATGAATCAACAAAAGTTGTGGAATATATTATCAAATTTTATCTTTTTATTCATTTTCTTTTATTAGTTACTTCAGGCATTTTCTTTCTTATCATTGATCTCCTATTAATTATGACATCATGTCCTTAATCGTTAGGTTGTTTTCAAACGAAGAAACAATATTTTCTCATACTTTGTGTTTGTTAGTTTTTTTATTTTTAGTTATTTGGAAGTCGTCAATTAAGAGTTTAATTACCTTATAATCTCTTTATAATTTAAAAGTCAAGTCAAAATTTAATTTATTTTTTATTTTTTGTAGAATCCACTACTACTACGTACTTATCCACCACTTTATACGACTTATAATGAAATCCAAACAAGCACTCATAATAGATAATTTTTTGGACGAACCAGGACTTGAAGTGCAAATTAATATTGAGAATAAGAATATGCAGACATGTTCTCCTGTCCACGATGGGAAGTCTTTTTTTGCCCACTCGAAGAGAATCCAACACATTTGGAGAGAACCCAATGTTGGATTCTCCCGCCACATCAACAAGTGGGCTGTCTTATCCTGCCCGCCGTGGGCAGGAGAACAATTTCATAAGAATATGACCAAAAAAAAGTTAGAAAAATTGAGTGTAATTAAAAAGTGGTGCAACAAAATAAAAATATATAGTGTCAATATAATTTTATTTATTTATTTAGGAAACACGAAGATGTTGGTTTGACCGTAAATAAGGAGATTTTTATTTAACGAAATATTAATTCTATATCGATTTTAACTTTATAAACGGTGATTTAACGGATTTTATTTGGTCTTCTTACAGACTTACTATAATGGGTCAAATATTCAAAATTGTTTCCATAATTGGTTTAAGTTCTTTTATTAATTGTATATGGAATTGTTTCCAAAATTGGTAAAAAACCTTTCCTAATTCGACACCTCAGAACCTCTATATAATGCCATTTTCATCTCGTCAAGGAAAAAAGAAAAAGATTTTTTTTTCAAAAAGCTCCGAATAATACGAAATTTTCTCTCTTCTTCTCGTTATGAAAGAAAGGAAATCTAATCTAGCTACAATAGAGCGGCCGATTAAAGTGCGAGAAGTATGGCATTATAATTTGGGATACGAGTTCAATTTGATTCAAAGAGTTCTTCACCGGTTTTCATACGCGTCCATGGACACAGAATTTCCTGGAGTAATTTACCGTCATCCAGAACTACATTATTCTCGTCTTTCTCCCTTGGAAAGCTACTCAATCATGAAGAAGAACGTCGACGCTTTGAAACTAATTCAGGTCGGCCTCACTTTATCTGATGAAGAAGGCAATCTGCCAGATTTTGGGACTGAATTTTGCTATGTATGGGAGTTTAATTTCCAGGAATTTGACGTCGATGAAGATCTCCAAAACCCACAATCCATAGACTTGCTTAGGCGCCAAGGCATCGATTTTTCGAAGAACAAGCGAATGGGAATTCATTCCATTCAGTTCGCCGTGCTTTTCATGACTTCTGGACTATCATTGGCTCCGACGTGGGTGGACAGAAATCGAACGTGGGTAACTTTTCACAGCACTTACGATTTCGGATTCTTGATAAAAATTTTGTCCCAAAGAGAACTTCCAGATAATCTGTCAGAATTCATGGGATTGGTAAGAATGTATTTTGGGGTGAAGGTGTTCGATATGAAGCAGATGATGGGATTTTGTGGGCTTTACGGCGGCCTTGAGCATATGGCGAAGAGTTTGAACGTCGATAGAGTGGCCGGAAAAAGCCACCAGGCAGGGTCCGACAGCTTGCTTACTATGCAAGCTTTTATGGAGTTGAAGAAGGTTCATTTTAGCGGTCCGGCAATGGAGTTCTTGAATGAATTTAATTACATTTTACATGGATTAGCCAATGTTGTTGCTGTCTGAGGATTGATTTTCTTCATAGTACTTGACTTTTGTAAACAATCAAAATATAAAATCAGGATTTTAGTTCAGGTTCTTTCCATATGTTCTGTTTCTTTGAAGTTATGCAATAATGCAAGTATTTCTCTATCGACACTTCAAAAACATACATGAACAAACTTACGATAACTATTATGGATTAATGCCACTCAGTTGACGTGAATCGGACACCTGAATCCAGAACGAAACTCATTGGAAGTTTGCAGGATGTATTATCTAATCTCCAGAACACAATCAAGGCCTAACTATACATAACAAGAAAAGGATGAAACCAACTTTAATTCTTAATAAATTTAGTGACAGTAACATAATTTATTGAAAACGAGTGTGCTAAATTTTGTTCGGGCCAATTTTTGTTTTTTTTGGTGAAGTCCGATTTATTTTTTTTTAAGACTGACTCGGATTTTTAATTGGAAAAGGTAAAGTATAAACGGGTCAAAAGTCGATCGGGCTTGAATGGAATGTTAGTAATAAATAAAGTGTATGTATATTTAGTTTTCGAAATTAAAAAATCGTATATAAAATATTGTAAAATATAAACAACAGTGGAATCCCACAATTCATAACATACTACATCAACAAAATCCAAAAAATTTAAAAATTTTCACAAAATTCTATACACTATTACCATAAGTTCAGTTTTTACAGCTTATACGCTCATTTTCATTCTGAACTTTTTTATAATCGAATTTCTGAATCTTGATTGAGAATAATGTGTATAGATTATAGATTTTCGAGTTTTTTTTTTTTTGTTAGTTTAAATGAAATTTAAGTTTGGATCAATGGTGATGAATTGATATATATATGGAAGTTCTTCTTCCATTCAATTAGAGAGATACATACTAGGTGTTTATGAAAATACAAATATCAATTGGAGAGATGCATAATAGGTATTTATGAAAATAATCAAGTCTTTGCATTAGAAAGTGACATGCCCTGCCACTTTTTATAATAGAACAATTTTACTTGATCTTATAGAAATGGTCTAACTGATATTTTACTCTCTACATTTTTTAGTAGGATATGAATTAAAATTGTCCATTTGAACTTTTTAATTAAAAGGGCATGTAGTATCTAATATGTCTTTTTCATTGTGCATAGATATTACGACGGTATCAAAAAGTTATAGACTTGAATGTTTTGAAGAAAAACAACTTTTAGATGTTACTAAAATGACATGATGCATTTGTGAAACTCATAATTTGATGAAACATGAGTTCAAAGACTACCAACTACGAAGATTTGTTGTTGACGTTTATAAAAGCATATCAAGAGTTGAAGAAATCGGGAATGAAACAGGAAATGGAATCATTTTAGTTGTTACCACGAAGAGCCACAAAAAAGGTTCAAAGATTTATGAAATTTGAGCGTGTGAATTTTTTTATTTTAGTTCGTCTTTCTATAGAATAGAAAGTGTAGAGACTTCTATACGTCATTTTACTTTTAAAATAAAATCACTAGCTATAACGTTACTCTTGAGATATAGCCCCTGTCTGGGAGCAATTAATTTCCACACACAATAGATTTTTTGACCGTTGGAATGGATCCTATCTCTGCCAAAATTGACATGTCCACAACATTTGACCACTTAAATACTTACATAATATTCTAATTGTCAATTCTGCCATTTATTGTTGGGCAAGTTTAAAATCATAAAGGGGCACTTAGTTAATTTTACACACCCACAACATTTGACCATTCAAATGGTCACCATATTGGTTCAATCATTACTGCATATACGGAGCCAGCACCCGATGATATAGCGTAACCGCCAATGCTGACTCCCCCGGAATTTACAGGTTGGAAGCAGCTGCTAGTCGTGAGTCGCCATTGTTGCAGAGTCGCCAAAAAGGTTGGAGGAAGAAGAGTTTTGGGTTTTTGTAAAAAAAAAAAAAAAAAAAAAAATTGGGGGCAAACAGGTTTTTTTTTAAAAACTAAGCCCATCTCCATAGGCCTTAAGTTCTAAACGATTGAGCATCTAGAGACAAACCAATCCCTACCGTTGTGTAAGCCTTCTAAGTTGTGACCTACTGGCTGCATCCATCGAGTCGTCAATGTTGTGCCTCCACCCTTCCGCCGCTATGTAAGCCTCTTTTTTTTTTTAGTTCTTTTTGGATGCCATTTTCATTGTGGAATGATTTATAATTTATAACTGTAAGCCCGCTATGAAGGTTTATGATTTATAAAAATTAGGAAATTTGTGAATTTTTACAGATTGATTGGTGATTTACAGTTTTAATATTGGTGATTTGGGGTTTTTGATTTGTGATTTGTGATAATTTGTGATTTAGGGAAGCTCAATTTATAATTGAGTGGTTACCCCAATTATTTGTCTTGAAAAATAATTGTTTGTGTTGTATTGATTAGGGTATAGTACTAGTAAGATTTGTTTACCGTATGTGTCTTTTTAAATAAAAGGGAAAATTATAGCCACGGTTCCAAATCTTTTTATTTTTTGCAGACATTACCTCAATCTTCACTTTGTGCCACCACATGTCCCAAACCTTTGAGAAATTCACACCGGAGGTTCATTTGGACAGAAACCGCCCAAATCACCATTAGTCAACCTGGAGAATTAAACAATGAAATATTTTGACCATTTAAAGGAGAGGCATTTCCATTCATACAGTAATTTCCTTTCAAAAAAATAAATAAAAGAAAAAAATCACCATCTTCTTCAAACACCCCACCACCCCAATACCAAAATCTTGCAGCCCACCGCCAATGTGGCCGCAGCAAACGCCACCACTATAGCCACCATCTCAAACAAAGAAACCCTAAAAACCTGCTTATACTATCTTGACAACGACAGTATAATACTGTATATGGGTATGACATTGTGTGGCATGCAACTGATTTGGGTGCTGAAATTTCTTGAATTTTCATTATAGTGTATTTCTGTAAGAGGGTTTTGGAATTCGCGAGGTGGGTTGTGGATAAAACTTGGATTTGAGATTCCAACCCTAAGATTTTTTGTATAAAATCAAGCATTGATTCTAAGGATGTAGCACAGAATTTGGTTTCTCCTTTAATGGGTTATGTTTCACATTCTCTTAGTGTGTTCTCCATGGCTTTGCCTTGAGGAGAATCTTGAGAAAAAGAGAAATTTTCAAGAAGATTTGAAAGTTTTTGTAATGCAAAAGGAATTGAATCAGCTTTTTGTTTTAAGAGTAAATGGGGAGAGGAATTGGGTTTTCTTCTTGGGAAATGAATGGGCATTGTATTCCATTGCTTTAAATCATCCAACAAGAAGAACACAATTACTGAAGGATCCACGTGTAATGAAGCAGATTGAGTATGAATATGGTGTATATGCATCTCTTCATGAACATCATTTCCTTGCTCATCCATGCTTCGGAGCTGTAAAACATCCATTCCTTGCAATTAGAAGAAAATTGTTGGGTCAATGGTGTTGAAAATTGTTGTTTGAGATGGTGGTCATGGTGGTGGCGTTTGCGGCGACCACAGTGGTAGTGGGCGGCAGAATTTTGGTTGGTGGGTGGGGTGTTTGAAGAAGATGGTGATTTTTTTCTTTTATTTATTGTTTTTAAAGGGAAATTACTGTATGGACGGAAATTCTCCTTCTTAAAATGGTCAAAATATCTCTTGTTTTAATTTTCCAGGTTGACTAACGGTAATTTGGATGATTTTTGTCCAGATGGACCTTCAGTGCGAATTTCTCAAAGTTTTGGGACTTATGGTGGTACAAAGTGAAGGTTAAAGTAAAATTTGTAAAAAACGAAAAGGTTTGAGACCACGGCTGCAATTTTCCCTGAATAAAATTCTAGTTTTATTATTTTCCAATTTGCTTTAAAAATAATTATTTGTGTTTTTTTTTTTTTTTTGGTATGTTTGAAAATTCATGGTAGTCTGCGCGAAGAATATTAGGTCTAAAACATGCAAGCCCAATTTATAATAGGGTGAGAGGAAGGGGTAACCACCCTTAAGAAATTCCAAATTCTATATATACTCATTCTCGCACTTGTTTGAGGCATACTTGTGAAAATAAACCCTTCATTAGCAAACTTGCTAGAGAAAAATGGATGCCTTCTTAGCTTATATTCTTCCTCTGGTAGTCATCCCCCTCTCTCGCTCCCTCTATCTCTATCTCTATCTCTATCTCGTCTTTCGTAAACGATCTCGTTATTGCTGCGATCAATGGTCAACGATCACCCTTACTCACCAACATTCCTAGATCCGCCACTTTACAAAAGTTCAATGAATTAAAATAGTCTTACTGACCTCCTTGTTTCTGCATCTCAATAATCACGTACAAAGCAAGTGTTATCTTCTCAGATGAAACTGGATAGTAAATCAATTCCCAAATATACTGCTAGATGATATCTATCTCATACAAGATATGGCAATTTTTTCACTTATAATATATGGTTATTTAAAAATTAATGACAATTAAGAATATTAGTCTATTTTCTTGATCTTGGACCGTACTGGACCTAATTTCCTCAAAAAGAAAAGGGAAAAATATACCAAATGCGGCTGCCATTTTCAATAAAAAAAAAAATGAAAAATGTGCCCAAACTTTTAATTAGTTGAAAAATTCAGTATACGAATTTTTACTATATATAAGTGACGCCTCATTGATTACTATTGCATCTATAGTACTCAAAAACTACATTTTTTATATAGTGGTGATAAGTGACGCAGCATGTGAGATTTTAATAAATTAACTTAAGTGACAATATAATTAAAAAGTAATACAAACATTTCACTTTATAATGTAGAACTTTATTATGGCCTATGGAGGGAATTTGAAAACGTCAAGGTCAACGGATGTCTTCATTCAAGTGACAATACATATGAAGAACAAAACAGAGTAAGAGGTTGGGGTCATGAGAAAGAGTCGAGCTGATGAAGCTTCACAATTGAAAGAAGCAAAACGAATATATTGATAAAAATAAATCAAATTATACACATTTAATTTAAAAGTGACACGTTAAGTCACTTTCGAACCTAATTCACTAACTTAATAAAATTAATAGCTGAATATTAAAAAGGTTTTTGTGAAAAATGACAAATCATTTCATTTTTATTGCATTCTTTAATTCTCAATATTATTTTAAAATGTTTAAAGCAGTCAGCTAAATCTATTCTATTACACTATAACCAAATTCCACTGTATGTGCGACCTTATAATTAAAAGGTTACATATATCAAATTCTAGCTCTTGTCGTTTTTTAAGGTATGCTCATTTGGAAACTAAAAATTGACTCTTACACTCCCACAAACACCTCGTGAGGTGACACATAATTAATAGGTGACATATATGTCACTTTCTAGCTCTTATCTTTTTATGGTTATGTTTATTTGGAAATCGAGATTTGACTCTAACATTTTCACAAACACCTTGTGAGCATCCTCTCTAATCGATTTTTCACAACCTGTACTGCCCAGAGTCATGACCACTATAATTGCACCGCCTAACTCAACCATCACCAACCCAAAGTTGAAATTTTATATATATTATATTAACCGTTTATTCAAGATTTGAAGAAATTCATCATGGTTAAGAAATTATGTTCTAGGACGTTTTGAAGAAGAAAATGGGAGAAATTTCGTTGCAACAAGTTAGAAGGAGTCGATTTTGATTTAGAATTTGAAGGAAAGAATTAAAGAAGAAACAATGGGTGATTTCTAATTTTGGATTGTATACTTTCGGGGTTCCTAATCCGTATTTACAAGCTGTTTTAATTTTGGGATTTGAGAGTAATAACCGTAATTTCAATTTAAATGTCTTTTATAGTGTTTTTTCCCCCTCCATAAAGTCCTTGATTTTAAGTGTATTTCCCTATATATATTTTTCACCAAATAAGAAAAGAGATATTTAAATTGATTGTCTTTCTCGACTCTCTAACTTATTGGGCATCGTCGCAAATATACATTGAATTTTCATTAGATTAAAACTTGTAAAATGCATATTTAAGATTTTTTTTAACGATAAAATACAATACACATCATCTCGATTAATTAACAAAAGTTACATATTTTCATTAACATTTCTTTGTAGAGGTTATATCACGAGTACATCTGTAAATCATTGATCGCTCGTTAATGTGTGTAAATATGGAATTCTACGATGGTGTTTTTTCGACCTAGGTGGGCGAGCAAAACTCCAAGTCCACTTATGCAAATGTAGTACAAAATGGACTTTAATGGAAGCAAATTCAAATTAGAATGAATCGTGATGAATATGTTAGCCCGCCTTTGACTATAAGTTCAATAGTTAAATGAGTCGTAACGCATGAATTTTTAATATTTGAATAGAGTTATCACTTATCGAGTATGATTAATATCCTGTCATTAAAAAAGTACGAAATGTTGTCCTACTTTTAGATGTTCACGATTGATTCATAGACAATCAACCTTCATTGTCGGTAAAACATTAATCTCAGATACTTATACGATCCATTTGATATATACCCATGATTGGTGTAGTTTAAAAATGATAAAAATATAAATAAATCACGGTTAATAATAAAGGCTTGTTCGGTGGTGATTAAAATCCAATTAAAATTGAAAATATGATCGGCAGCCGCGCCTGTTCTGAATACGGCTTCTTTC
>CAIGRK010011002.1:0-12420 GCA_903798315.1 Fraxinus greggii | reverse complement strand
TGTAGCAGTAGTGCTGATGATAGATGGAAAAGTAGAATAAATAGGAGCCACATGTGTGGCAAATGTCTGCAATGAAGCAATAGTAGTGCTGTGGCCACTGGGGGCTATAGAAGGAATAATCTGAGGGACGGACTGGAAGATCTTATCTGAGAAACTAACTTATCGCCTCTAGTTTCTCTTAATAGTGTCTTTGTCGAGGTGCGGTTCCCTTACCCTTGCCCTTATCCATGGAAGAAAGTGGATTAAGTGTATGATTCGGGTTAACAACACTTGGGGCCACAGAAAGTGGAGCAGAATGGGAGCCAGAACAAAGTGTCTGCAACGAAAGCAAAATTCTGGTACTTTATCATATACAACAGGCTGCCAATATCCTCCTCTCTTCTCCCTTTCAATCCAAACTCTATCAGGGAGTTTACACTCCAAATCAACCTCAATACAAACCCTCGCCTCCCTAGGTCATCGAAGGTCAGAAGTGGCTTCGTCAATATGAAGCGAAAGCCCAATAGCTTTAGATATAACAAATAATGTGCTTTTGGCCCAAAAATGTATAGGAAGCAATGGAAATGAGACCAAAACAGGAGAAATAAGAGCCTCGTGTTGTGGGCTAAAACTGGGAGTGCATTTGGAGACCCACACAGGACATCTTTCAATATACCTAGTGGGTTTGAGGAATAATCGTGAATAATTATCCTCGTGTTACATATGAATAATAATGTGTACATCATCGATAAGACCAATCTCATAGTCACCAGTAAAATCAAATCGCATAAAATTTTCGTGTACCTTGGTCATTGTAGGTTTACGATGTACAAATTTGTCTACAAGCGCAAACCTGAAAGCCTCAGCCAAGAACTGCTCATCTGACTCCTTAAAGAATACTACAGCTCACCATGTTGAATATATGGTTCCTTAAAAATCAAATTGAGATGTCTAGAATCCTCAAGAGCACGAAGAATGTAAGCAAATGATTTCCTCTGACTCCGTTCAACATGTATAAGAACAGGCTTACAATTGAGTGCTTCGATATAAGATCGAGGAGCTTTGGTAACTCTTGGGATAGCAGATGAGGGAACTGGTGATCTAGCTGAGCCTGGAGCAATATGAGCGACTGTAGTAGGTTGCGCTGAATGCTACGAGCCGGAGGGCCAATAGTGCGTGGGACGACGTGTGAACTAGTACCCAGAGCAGAATTGATTCCTACATTTTTTGTCTGTTGAATAGGATTTTGATGTGAATTTGCATCCGTAGGTGCAACAAAATCCGTTTGGAGATGAGTCCGTAAAGTAGACTCAAAATTGAACGGAAGTTTCTCCAAATTATTGACCGGAAGCACAGAGACTGGAATTATGGTAGCAATAACAGAAGTCAATGGTAGAGGTATCTTGTCATTTGAAGGACTGTGGTAAATGAAATTTGGAATTGAATGGGTTTGAATGGCCGTGGTTTGGGAAAAAAAATTGGCGGTCAATTGTTCATCATCCTCATCAATTGACATGTTACCCATGATCCTTTGAACCCCAATTGCAGTTTTGTAAATTGAATTAGCACCAATAACCTCAACAACATCATCAATTTCAGCATCAAATCCTTCATCACGCATAGCCTCATATCGAGAAACCATTTTGGACTTTTGGGTGTTAATTGTTCCAATTGGGTGCAGACCCATGGTGTTAGTAACCTCAATTATTGTTCCGCCTCATTGAATTAAACATTTGCAACAATAGAGACTCATCAAATTGGCCAGTCCCGAAAGTTTCGCATAGAACCCTAATTTCTGCCATCAATCGATCAAGTTTTGGACGACATTGAGCTTAACCTATGGTTTGTTGTTAAGCACCAGAGGATTGAGGACCTAGCCTATGTGGTCCGCGACCAGGGTCACAGGGATGACGCCGGAATCAGCCAAGTTTGGTGTGTGGTTCGCGATAGTCGCGACTACGCTATTTACAGTTTCGAATTGTTCTTGTTGCAAAACTGATTGGGATGAATCGGCCACATGGTTGAGGTCATCTGGGTGTGGGCAATCGGACGGTGGTGATCTGCAATCAAGTTGCCATTTTTGGCAGATTGTACATTTTTGAGTCGCTGATTTCTGTCGAATTAATGGATGAAATTGTGAGTTCTTGGGATGTAATACTTTCCTGTGATCTACCATATAAATTTTATCCCGTCCGAGATTCGATAATTAAGTATGAGCATAAAAAATCATTTTACTCCACTAATTATTTTCACTAACTTAAGTACAATTTTCTTCAATGGTCCTGTGAACAAATCAAAGCGTCGAAATTAAGCCGTCGCTAAATACTGAACTTAGATTTTAACTATTCAAAATACTTAAGTAGTCACTCTATCCATTTTTTTAGGGCGACGATTCCCGACACGAATTCATATTCTCTACTTCACTCATTTTTAAGTTCCCAACGCATCGAAATATTTGATCAGTCAAATTGATCTCACCCATTGATGAATCAAAGAGCCATTAAAATCATGAAAAGATACATATAACTCAGTCAAGGGATTTAGATGAAATACACAGCGGTCAAGTGGAATTTAATTCTCTGCACGATCATGCCATAGGATTATACTCGACACATGGTCCGTTCAATACACTCTAAGTGTACTGGTGTCACATTTAACTATTTATGTGATAATGACAAATCACAAACGCGAATAGTGAATTGGACAACACTATAACATTTTGGTACAAGGTGCCACCCTTATACATATGTAGTGAACAAATTATTTATGATCAAAATTTAAGTTGTCACACTGTACTTCCCAATACAAATACCCAACTTATATTATCACAAGTGATTATAGGCACTTTAATACGCATGCTCAATAAATAAATACAATAAATGAAACAAAAACAATTTTATTTAATATAAGNATAATGACAAATCACAAACGCGAATAGTGAATTGGACAACACTATAACATTTTGGTACAAGGTGCCACCCTTATACATATGTAGTGAACAAATTATTTATGATCAAAATTTAAGTTGTCACACTGTACTTCCCAATACAAATACCCAACTTATATTATCACAAGTGATTATAGGCACTTTAATACGCATGCTCAATAAATAAATACAATAAATGAAACAAAAACAATTTTATTTAATATAAGAATATTGTTATTTTTATACCAGCAAAACTATACTATATGGGCACACAACCTAACAGTACATCGATGTGATAGATAAGTAAATTTTTCCTATGGCGAAAGACTAATTGTTTAGCCCCTGTTTGTCCACCATTATTTCAAAAAATTATTTGCTACAGTAAAATTTTCCACCACACATTCACCCAATAAAATATTCTACACACAAACCAATAAAGTTACTTTATAAATTTTCCCCATGGCGAAAGACTAATTGTTAATACGGCATATAGTTTACTATTCATTGTTACCCGTTAATTTCTAATGGATGGTAAAATATCTTGATAATTTGAAATGGATTTTTAGTTTTTATTGTGTATTTTTATAGTATTTTAATGGAAAAATGGATTATTTAGGTATATACCGAAAAATCAATGAGAAGTGCTAAATCAACGTATCAAAAATTTAGCATCATATATTGTTCACAAGGCATATAACAGATGATTTTTCAATCTAAATACAAATTACACGTTTTGTTGCTAGAGTCAATGTCCCTCCACAGTTGCCTGTTGGTGGTCAAGCAAAATTTCTCCAATTCTGCAAAGTCGAAGTTAAAGCTAAGAAGAAACCATAGGCAAATTTATAAGTCGAGATGAAAATAAAAATCTAAGAAATTGAAGGCAGGCAAACTATGTCAAAGGATTATCCGCGACAAACAGATTGCAAATTCATGGCAAGATAAGTAATAAGATCCTTAATTTAAGGTTTTCTGTAACAAGAACAAGGATCAAGCTTGTTTGAGTGGGGCTGCGGACCATGAATGGCAGGCTATAAATTCAATCGTTTTGAATTGGGGTGGGAAAATGTGGTTAGGCATGCAAGTTATGTAGGTTCATTTTCTATGTATGAATAGTCGTCAAAGAGTTGGTTAACTGGTTATTAGTCTTTTACACCATAGATCAAAGACAAGTGGCTCTTCTAAGCGGGTGTGACAAGAATTGAAACAAAAGAGAAGTGAAATATTTCCTTTCTATACTGCTGGTGTTGTGCTGTGATGCTCGGAAGAGGATTGCCTAAGAACCTAAACTGTAGAAGCCCATTAACACGAAAGCAATAACTAAATCAGGTGAAATTGCATAGTTGGCCCTTATTTTGATAAATTGCTTGTTGCTCTGGACCGCTGATCCCATCCATGATCAACGGTGATCTGTGAGAGTATAAACAAGGCCTTTTGGCTGAAACCCCAATTCATTATGTCATTTTCTTTCTTTGTGAGAGGGTGCCATCTTGTTGAGTATTTTTTGATCGTCTTCCTTTCATCTTCAACCTCTGGTTGTATGAACTTGTAATTTTTTTGTGAGATTAAGAGTCTGAGTGATTCTATTGAGAGAGAAGGAGACAAATGTACTGTGGTTGAGTTCATTTGATTCATAGAAGCGACTGCAACTCAACAAAATAGGACATTCCCATAACAATGAAGTTGCTGAAAAATTGAATATGACTATACTGGACAACGTTAGATGTATTTTAGTTAGTTCTGGGCAGATATATTAAGGAATTTTGAAGGGAGGCAGCTTGTACAGTTGTATTTCTAATAAATAGATCACTTCCAAGTGCTATCAACTTCAAAACTCCAGAAGAGTTACAGAGTGGAAAGCCATCAAATCTATCTTATCTTGGGTATTGCGATGTGTTGCTTATGCACAAGAAAATAGAGGATTAATCTATTAAATATCTACCTTTAGGGTACCCAACTAGAGTTTAGATAATGAAGATTTCGAGTTTTAGCTGAGAAATGTATTAAGATTATGTTGTATTTTACGAGAGTGATGCCTTGCTATAAGGCTAGATTAGTTGCTATAAGTATTACAAAACGAAGGAATTGATTATAATGAGGTATTTTTCCCAGTAATTCGAGTATAAAACTAATAAGTTGATGTTAGCACTAGTTGTTCCATTCAATTAGGAATTGAAGCAATTAGATGCCAACACTTTCTTCCTTTGTGGGGGAGTAGGTTGAGTCATATAGACGACCTCATCTATTGGGTTTTGAGGTAAACCGTAAAATAGAGAGAGTGTGCTTGCTTAAGAAATCACTATAAAGTAGGTTAAACAGATTTATTTCGGTTTGTTGCTAGAATGGGAATTGATCTATTATTAGATTGTTACATGATTAAATTGTGGTGTATTAAGAAACTGCGATAATTTAAATCACTAGAATCCTGGTTTTAATTAGTTATTGCTAATTTAGTTGGAAGTGTTGTGAAGATTTGAATCATTAAGTTGTAATAGTGCTGAGATTCATCCTAAGAATTTTCTTTAGCATTCTGTTCGATTTGTCGTTTATATATTGATATGGCAATCGATTTAAAAAGCATATTTCATTTGAGACAATATAGAAGGGAAAACAAGGTCCACTACCCCAAAAAAATCAAATATTAGATTAATACACTTAAGACTAATTGAAGTTTTAATTTCCGTATTAATTATTTCAAAAACTTCAAACCCCAAAAAAAGCCCCCAAATCAAAAAGGGGAAACTCCTAAATCAAATAAAAAAAACTGTTCTCCCACGATTACACAAAGAAACCTCCGTTCTCGATTTCAATTTCGACTCCAAGTGATGAGTGGCAGTAATCATAAGAGAATACATGTATCCATATCAAAAAAGAAAACCAAGTTTACAGTGCCAAGGACAAATGAGCTTTGACAATGCTTAACCATGAGGAGAAGTCCAAGTATGAGCATAAGGTTATGGCTGATTTGCAGCGCCATATTGGGCAGCATACCGGTGTTTCTCACGATCCTTCAGCTGGAAAGGCTGGTGAGGGTGATGATGCTTGATACTAGTTTATAATCATTGTTGTCTCTATTTTGTTTGTCTATGTCTTTTGTTCTTATTTGGATTATTTAATGCTTTAATATGTTGGTGTTGAGAATCTGGAAGAACAAATCTTATGCTAAAATTACGTCCAAGTCTTTTGGTACTTGAAAAACAAAAGAGAAAGAAAAGTGGGGATGGGGCAGTGTAGAGGAAAGATCAATTCTACGTTTCCAATTCTAAGCCGTTTAACTTTTTCTTGTGGCTTATGCCTCAAGTCATAATTGTATGACACAACCTTATATTGACTTCAGGCAAATGTTTCAGCATTTGCAAAAGCAATACACAAGACTTCTGTGATAATTTGGTCAAAAACTATTGATGCAAGATATGGATTTAATAATTTCTTCATAAACTTTCACATGAAATCTGCATTTACTAAGATATCATCCAAAGAGACGTGGATTACTAATCCTTATAGCGTTTGAAAGCAGAATTAGGAAAAAATGAATTGCTAAACACTGTACGAATCACTGGCTTCCCTGCAAGAAGCCAACTAATGCAGGTGCAAAAGCCGCAATGCATTTTGAAGACCTCTTTGATCAACACACATTCAACTAATCAGCGACTATACGGTTATGGTTATTTGTAAAATAATGTAGTTTCTGCAGTGTTGTCATTTTCTTCATTCCTTAGCAATCATCTGGATAGTGGATCCATTTCAAATCTTGTTTAGCTGTGTTGTTTTCTTGCATTTGTGTGATGTTGTGATATAAAGGAAAAATTATGTATTTATTCATAACTTATTTTTAGCTTTTGAGAGTGAGTGGTGGTGGTCTACTTAGACCTAAACGTGACAGCTTTTGTTGTTGAGGCTTTATCATAAGAGATTGTCACTTTTTTTCGATTTTTTGTCACTTTTTTTTTAGTAGTCACTTTTTTTGAATTTTTTTAACATTTTTTATTGTTAGTTGTCACTTTTTGAGTGTTTGTCACTTTTTTCATTTTTCGAAATTTTGTCACTTCTTTTATTGTTTGATACTTTTTGAACTTGTGTCACTTTTTCGAGTGATAAACATCGCGTTTTAGTAAAAGTGACATTGAGCCCCTGTTTGGTTACATTTTTTGAATGTTTGTTAAAAGTGATTAATTCACATGCATACATTCATAATGATTGATATTTGCATGTAGAGGACATTTTTATGTCATCTTGCAATGTCACAAGTGGTCAACTTCTAGTCAGCTTGTCTTTACTAATGTTTGTCACTTTTTTGAAATATTGTCACCTTCTTGAAACATATATTCGCGAGTCTATACATGCATTCATTGTGTTTCATTTTACCAATTTGAATGATCATGACTTGGATGCTAATTTGTTGTCTCATTACCCATTGAAAGTTGTTCTTTCCATTTCTATATTTTTTTCCCCTCTTAAAGACACTGTACTTGATACTTTCAGTTGGGTAAACAGGTTTGCAAATACTGGTGATGCTGTTGCAGAAATGGCAGGAAATAGCCAGATAGTTGCTGGTGATACTGCTGTTGCATTCGTGCCTTTTAGTAAATAGAATTGATAATGAAGAACTCTCCATTGGACAGGTTGCTAGAGACAGCTCGTGAAATTCTCTTATGCTTATACATTATCTTTGGTATATTGACCACCAATTATAACTGATACACAGAAGCATCGTAAAAGAAGACGCAATCCGTTACTTTAGTTTTGAGTTTCTTATTCTGGCTGCAGTTAGATGTTAGTATTCTAGTTGCTAGGAAGGAAGAATGTAATCATTAGTCATTTGACTCTACTTAACACCCCATAATCTCTAGATCTTGGGCATCATCCTTCGAGTTAACCGTTATGTAATGATCAGTTTTTGAATGAAATAAATCATTCTTATTTTCAATACTCATCGTACCTTTGTCTTGAATGAGAATAGATTCATGTTCATTATTCTTCACACGAAACCCTTGTTCGTCTATTTCAAGACGAACAACAATTTTTTTAACAAAAAATGACGCAATATCACTTTTTAACAAAGCCTAGGAAACTCTTAATATAATCATTTAACGGAAACTTTTAAGGTAATCGTTTAATGGAATATCACCAAGGTCAAGCACTTCTATTGGTTCCTTCTTATAGTCCACCTACGATGTCATAACTCGTATATTGTCCATGCACCAAAGAATCGGAGTAATACCACTTCCACCATATTGGGATTTCCTAAAATATCAAGCATTCAAGAATAATACGACTTTTTTAGTGAAGAAACTTGCCAAAAGCATTTCACATCTTCAAGGCATGGTTTAGAAACAAGCAAAAAAATAGGAAACAAGAATTTGTATACTCTATTACTTGATTACACGTGTTTATTATCATATTGTCACTTTTTCACTTTTTTTAAACATGTCAAAACAAAAGTGACACTAAAAAAGTGACAGAATTTGTATACTCTATTACTTGATTACACGTGTTTATTATCATATTGTCACTTTTTTTAAACATGTCAAAACAAAAGTGACACTATTACTTTTTGTCTACTATTTTTCGATTCCCCGTATGCTACAAATACGAAAATATCATGTTATTCCTAGGGATGGCAAAATGGTTCATTGGTCTGGGCCGTCCGTGGCTCGGCTCGAAAAAGCCCAAGCAGAGAATGATCAAGGCTCGGAACCATCGAGCCTAGGCTAGGGTAGAGCCCCATTTTGGGCTCGAGTCGGCCCGAACAAGTCGATCCCGTTTAAAAGAAAAAAAATTAAAAACAACAGCTGTGGCCTATAGAAAGAAAAAAATAAAAATTCAAACAAGCCTGTAGCAGGCAGTTTGACACGGAAAAAAAATCGAGCCGGCCCTTTAAGGCTCGAGCCGAAAGCTCTGATCAAGCTTCAATTTTTTGGCCAAACTTTTGCTCTGCTCGGCTCAGACAAAAAAAGCTCGAGCCTTTTTTGCTCAAGCGAGGCCGAGCCCGAGCTTCGAATTTGGTCTCGTGGCTCGATTCGGTTCGACTCGGCTCGATCACATGGCTAGTTATTCCTTAGAAATTGCTCGAGTTTAAGCAAAAGTAGCTCTCCAAGGTTGGATCGATTAGTTGAAAAGCTTGAAAGAGTACTTTGAAAAAAAGTGACATTATGTCGCATTTTTAACAAAAAAGTGACAATTATCATTTTCTCAAACACGATGCATGCTTCAATTGAATCAATTTGAAGTTCAAATTTTCATTTGTATTAACCTAATCCTTTCGCTCTTAAAAATCAACAATGTTATTTTCAAATATTTTCCAGTCACACTAACAAAAGCATAGAATAAGAAACATCATAAATGCCAATTATTTATAGTACAAGGCTCAAACAAAACCTAATCACAAAATTCACATAAAAGTGACATAGACAATGCATTAAGATGATTAGACTTTTAAGTGGGAGCTTGTTCAACTTGAAATTACTAATTTTGACTGTTACTTTCAAAATTTATACAAAACGAGCATCAAATGATTTTAATATTGAAGAAGAGAAATTAAAATTTATTATATATTAGATAAGAAATTTTCAAACTTTTGTCAAAATTGAAGAACTTACTTAAATTGAATGAAAGATGTAAAGAAGATAGAGAGCTGGTAGTAGGGGCATCAACGAGTCGAGTTGAGCTACGAGCCAAATCTCGAAGCTCGGGGCTCGATTCGAGTAAAAATGGTTAGAGCTTTTTTTTTTGGCCCAAACCGAGCTTTTATTCTGCCAAAAATTTTAGGCTCAACCCGAACTTTAGGTTCGGGCCTTTACGAGCCGAGTCAGCTCGATTTTTTTCTTTTTTTTTAAAATATTTAAACATAGTTGCATGCGTTTATTGTGACAGCTGCCTACGTTTTACAGGCAACTTAATGATTTTATTATTATTATTATTTTTTTTAAACTTGGCTGAGACAGGGCCTGCCAGGGCCGGCTCGAGCTCGAGCCTTTGCCCAAAAATGGGGCTCGGTGGTTTCAAGCCACGAGCTGGCTTAGTACAGGCTTTTCCAGGCCGAGCCATGGGCGACCCGAGCCGGTGAGCCATTTTGCCATCCCTAGCTGGTAGATTGGGCTTCGATAATTCACTTAAAACCCCGTAATTAATACGATTTTTAAACATTTTAACAATATTTATGTTGTAAGCCCTCTCTTAGAATGATTTTTCAAAGCCGTCCTACTTTTTAGTGTATTTATGTAATTGCCCCTTTATAGAACTGTTGGAAAAGGTAGGGCCAGTTTTGCATAAAGGTGAGTGAGGTTGGTAACTCAAGCCCAACATTAAAAGGGGCCTCAAATTTTAGCTCTTTTATTCTTACACTTTTTTTTCGTAAATTAAGTCCACTAAAATTATTTTATTAAAAAATTGATAAATTAGACTCATTCCATTCCATTCATAAATAAGGCCCATTAATTTTTTTTCATAGTGGGAATTTCATTTCTAAATTGAGCCCATTTCAAATGCAACTGAAGGGGACAAGCGGTTTAGGATTTCTCAAACCCATGTTGTAGTGATTTCTTAATTCCACTGAACTAGTTCATCACATAGGTTGTATTCGATTTATTTGTTTAAATAAGAGACATTTTACTTGATTTGACAGAAATTAACGAAGATCCTAAAACAAAAAGTGAAATCGAGTCCATAGCAAGATGTGAACTTCGGAATTTTGAATTCTTGCTTGAATGGTAATCTGGTACAGGTTGTTACATGCACTCAATATTATGAATAAATTTCTTCTAATTGAAAACATGGATATTGATGGTGCTATCGACCTCTTACAAGGAATTGTTTCATTTCTCGAAAATTATACAGAAATTGGATTTACTATTGTCATGGATGAACTAACAAAAAGGGCAAGTAAAATGAAAATTGAAGCTCTATTCCGAAGAAAAACGTATAATTTGAATAAAGAAACAATTTGATAAAAGTAGTAGTGACGAGGTAAATCAATCAGTTAAAAAAAAATTTAGAGTTGAATGCTTCCTTTTATAATTAATCAAGCTCTATTCTCTCTAATATTCGTTTTGAACATTTTATACAATATAAAAAGATATTTGAACTTTTGTTAAATTTGGAGAGGTTAAAGCATGCAACTTTTTTCAATTTGTTGAAGTTCTGTATGAATCTTGAGAAATATTTGGATCATAATGGACGTTCGGATATTAATAGAGATGATATATGATCTAAGTTACATGTCATATGATGCTATATGTCAAGCGAAGCAACGAGAGCAATTGAAGTACTACAATATTTGAAGACAACCCAAATACTTATATCTATAATCTATAATATATTAAATATCACATCAAGCGGGAACCATTTTTTAGACAATTTTAACTCTACTACAATTCAATTATTTCAACAATATCTTTTTTTTCATTTTTCTATATGTAATAAATACTACAAAATTATTGTCATGTATTGATTTTGTGTTATTAATTCTCAATTAATTAACATTCTCATTAATCTAGACTCAATGAATCTTGATTTGATAAGTCTTAATGTACATGAATCTAGAGTTATTATAGATGCATTTATTTCTATTCATGTATCTAGAAATTTTAATGGTGTTTAAATTCAAGTATTAGCAATTAATATAATGTATCAAATGTAGTATAAAATGATACTCGTTTGTAATATTTTATCATCACAAAAAATTTGAATCACAGAAATTGAATTTTGAGAGTACAATTTTCTTTTCTTAAATTTCTATTCAAAATTTTATTTTCTTTAGTTCGTTTGAAACTCATCAAATTCTCCCAACAAATTGGCATCAAATATTAATTTACAGTACTTATAAAGTATTTTTCGAATAATGTAAAATACATGTTCAACTCTGACTAGTCAATTACAAAATTTTGTTAATCATACCTTATCTCTGATCAAATATATCATAAGAAAGATTGAATGAAATGATTATATTATCAATTGTGACATAAATGGTTAAACATGTAAATTATTTAAATTTGATTAATGTTTTTACCTCTAAAATTGCAAGATGAATAGTATTTAACTAATCGTTTGGAACATTTACGACTTTGTTATTTGACTATAATATAAATCTTTAGTATAATACATTTTATTTGTTGTTTATTGTGAAGTTTATAATAACAAGTGATGTGAACCCCGTAGCAACTATGACTACAAAACCCACAACTAGATTGATGGGGAACCCAAGAATGCCAATTAAACTCGGTTTTGGATTTGAACCCAACAACGTGAACCAAAAAACCCAACGATAACGACAATGCGTTGATCCCCTTGATTACACAATGAAGAACCCACGATCCGATGTTTGAACGCCACAATATTTAGATCTTGATAAGTTCGATTGATTGTTCAATAGAAGAACAAGGAAAGCAATACCCTCTCAATTAATAATTTGTCAAAGTATCTATATAAAACCTCTAAAAACCCTAGATGCACGAAAATATAGTCTATATATATCAAAAGATATTAAAATTATAGAGTTTTAAGGAAATTAGGAAGTTTCC
>CAIGRK010010894.1:0-13726 GCA_903798315.1 Fraxinus greggii | reverse complement strand
ATTTGAGCATAATTTTTTATTTTTTATTTTTTTTTAACGATTCATTTTAAATATGGGTTGGATTGCCCTGGGCTATAGACCTTGCCCGCCTTCCCCGTCTCCGCCCTTGGTTGTGGTTGTTGATGGACAAATGTGATGACCCTTTCTCGAGAAAATGAATATAGCATTAGGCCAATTTTGGCCCAGTATCATGCCATGGTCCAAGGCGAGCATAATGCTTCGGGCAATGAGCAGATTCAGGTGGGACAAAATAAGGTAGCATGTTGACTTTCGTGGTGAGCAAGTGATGGAAGCATGGATGCCTACTTGATGGCGACATCACAAGACGGAATTTGGAGACGAAAGACGCATTGGCGGATTGATTGATGTAGGCATGTGTTCGACAGCATTGTGATTTTGCATAGCCTCCTTCGTATTAGCAATCGAAAGCCTGCCAATAGGAAAGCAAGCAAATGTTCTGTTCTCCTCTGATTTTCAATCTTTCATTTCTATGAAAAATCATGCACAACGAAGGCACATGATCGCCGTTAGAAGAGATTATTGTTGTGCTTGAAAATGGGGCAATTTTGGCCTAAGTGGGGCTGAATTGTGAGAAAATTTACTTAGTCTAAGTGTTGAGTACTTGGAAGAATAAGCAGAAAAATAGAGTCTTGAGGCAACAAAGAATGCGTTGACCCTTCACTATTTTATTACGTGTTTTTTTATTTTAAAGAAATAAAGTTGGGTTGATTCCGATAAATTCTGTTTTCTACTTTAATACTTCAACATTCCACATGCCTAAATTTTGCTCATTTTCAATATTTGAAAGTGCGATTAGACGGTATCGATTGACTAAGACGTGAAACCTCGGCGCCATCCCAAGTTGTTTGTTGAAATTCGAGTCAACAGGCATTGTAAGCGGAAATAAACATGAAAATCCAAAATTTCCCATGGATTTGAAGGCAAATATTAAGACAATGATTCCAATCACAATTGTTCTCATAAACACGTACTCAAGGTAAATTTTCCAATACTATTTCTGAGCTCTCAAGATGAATGAACTCATAAACATGTACTCAAACAACAAAAGCAAAGAAAAGAAGAGAACAGTGAACTGGAAAGTACAAACTACAATGGAAAAAATGAAAGGGAACTGAGTCCAAAGAAAAAGAGTGTGAATAAAATATACCCAAAGAAAAATAATATCAATATTACATTAGAGCAATGACTTCTGTTGCAAATGGCAAGTTTTTCTAAGATGAGAAGCTACTAACAAGTAATAAAGTCTGTGTATCCACCAATACATTAACCAAATTAATAATTTTATCTCACAGGACAACACTCGGTATTACGCCGTCCTTTCCTTTTGTTTCCCACAGAGAAACAGGCAAAATATTGCAAATCATTATGAAACTTAATTACTTTCAGCACTAAATGTTCCATATGTACAATAAGTCAATCACGTAGCAAGACTAAAGTCCAATCTTAAACTATCAACAGAACTATGCTCCTAAGAAATCAAAATACGAAAGACCCGAGAATTCTTGTGCCTTACTATTTAGTAAAGTTAAAGCACTCGTATAAATGGCAAGCCAAGAGGAAAATCGTATTAAAGAAGGAAAAGAAAGGAAGCTAAATGTTGTCTACACTACAGTACTTTCCTTCCATGTCAAGTAACCAAACATGCACTTAAAGAGTGTAAATTTAGAGACCCCCATGATACTGCAAGGTGAAAAAGGATCCATACAGCTGATCCCAATATAAGTACGGGATATTACCTAACACTGATTATATCCACAGTAAATCACCATCATAAAAAATTCAACTCAAAATCGCAAACTTGCAAGAAATTCAAGAAGAGTATGAAACCTGCATGAGTACTAGTTGCTAGCCTGTAGCAGATTGAAATATTTGGGGAATCGAAGTAAAAAAGGATCACTAAGATAAAAGTATTTACAAAATAAATTTATCTAAACATAAACAAACATAGAGGGGCAAAAAAATTCTCAACTGCAATTTGGGCACATCAGCATGAACAATAGCTTGCATTTTTTCTTAGACTCTTACTACCTCTATGATCTTTTGTTGCAGGAAGTAATAGAAAGTTTAGTGGGTTATGCTGATTGGAATGGAAAAAAATCTTAAGGAAAATCAATCTACACGTATCAAATATACGTGTAAACAAGAGAACAGAAAACTTCACTGTCAAGTGAAAACAAGAATTGATAACAGTTGCCAATTCAGAATCCATTAGAAATTCAGAGAACCAAAAATATGCTTTAAGTAATACAAGCAGTAAGCGACCAATACATGAATGGTTCTTAAGGACTCAATAATAAGGAAACCTAACAGGATTTCTGTTTATTGCAAAATACATGTCACAATCAATCCAAAAAAGTATTTGGAAATGCACCTGCCTAATTTCGAAGCTCAGCTAGATAGTCACACTACCATTAAATTGTCATAAAAGTCAATCATCTTGAAAATCCTTCTACTCTATACGGTTAGAAAAAAATACCTGTAGTAGAATAATTGTAATGGCCTTTCAGGACATGCAGGGCTGTAGTAAGCGAACTTATGACATTGAATGTCATCACACATATAGGGAATAAAAGGTAAGTTATTTATCAATAAGGTAACCACCTTTCAATATGCACCCATCTTAAAAACCAATAACCAAAGACTTCATGATTTATTCAGATCGCGACATTATTCCTGGAGGTTAGGGTCGTGTGCGAGT
Source organism: Fraxinus greggii (assembly GCA_903798315.1). Taxonomy (NCBI): domain Eukaryota; kingdom Viridiplantae; phylum Streptophyta; class Magnoliopsida; order Lamiales; family Oleaceae; genus Fraxinus; species Fraxinus greggii. The sequence continues at coordinate 11,007 of CAIGRK010010894.1, read as the reverse complement.
GAGTGTGAAGAGGTTCAGGTTATGGCCAGAGGGAATCAACAGGAACGATGTAAACAATCTGAAGATATCATTAATTGAACTTGATATCAGTTGACATCATAGTAAACACAATTGATGAATACTCAACAATTTGCAGCAAAATTAATTAATCATAAAATACAGCCCAAACAGAACAAACTCACTCTACATAAATCTCTTCATATCAATAACTAAATGATCCTTGTTCCTCATTATTTTGGGATATTATAAAACTTAACAATAAACTTAGGAAAAGGAGTGAACAAAAAGAAAAGCGACCGATGGACAATGCAGAAGACCTTAGGTTCGTATACTCTTTAAATATTATCACATGATACTACACTTCTGAAGGAAGGTAGTGGAACATGTAAGGAGAAAAACAAGTGAATTTTAAAATAGAATTTGAAGGAACAAAAATAGGATATAGACAGGTCAGTAGAGTTTTGTAGATAGCGAAATATGCAATGTTAAAAAAAATTAAAATAAATAAAGACAAGTGAATTTTCAATTTGAATGAAAATATGATAGAGATAATAGTATTATGTCGAATGAGGTGGCGTTTGAAACATGTCAAAGCAGTATTAGGATAGTTTAAAGGTATACAAACACCTAATAATGAAAGTTGGTGGTGGAGTGAGAAAGCTCATTTTCAATAATTAAAAACTTACCTACATATGAAAAGACACTTGTAAAAAAGCATAAATTAACCAACTGCGAAGCCAAGAGGGGTGATATGGGAGTCCCATGTGGAAGCATATGAGTAGTAGTTCAGATGTCTAGGAACCAATGATGGAGAGAAAGTTATCGTAAGATATCTTGCCTAAGGGAGAAGGGAAATAGAAACGTATTCGAGTCAAGTATGTTAAAACATGTGAACCACAGAATTTATTTTGTAGGAATGACATCAGAATGTGTTTAGGTTAATTCCGATGTGCGGACTATGTGTCCACAATGAATATCCCGTCGTATTGGCATCGTGTCCAACCATACAAATAACAAAAATAATTTGGACACTCTACCTAGCATTTTTGACACTTATCAGTGTTGTATCGAAATCCGATAACTCGTCTGCGGTAGAAGGGTGTTGTGCATCCTGGCCAATAAGTTTAAAAGAGAAGTTACACACAATATTTATTAGCCGTGCAACAATTTATGCTATTGAGTGTTAAGTTGTTAACGGACACTATCTCTATAAGATGAAAAATTGAGATTATATATCAAGTATCAACAAGTGATCAATAGGAACTATTGTTCATTTAACTTTCACACTGTCAAATATCTATAGATAATACTCCTCTATAAGTTTACATGTAAATGTGCATCAGCACATATAACACATAATGCATTCACTTCTCTCTATTTTCTTCTAGTGTACCACACGTTTGGACAAAGACATTGGTACAACAACTGTATTCCAATGTTAGTTGGATTTGATATTAAGNATAAGATGAAAAATTGAGATTATATATCAAGTATCAACAAGTGATCAATAGGAACTATTGTTCATTTAACTTTCACACTGTCAAATATCTATAGATAATACTCCTCTATAAGTTTACATGTAAATGTGCATCAGCACATATAACACATAATGCATTCACTTCTCTCTATTTTCTTCTAGTGTACCACACGTTTGGACAAAGACATTGGTACAACAACTGTATTCCAATGTTAGTTGGATTTGATATTAAGAGCTTGTTCGGTAGAGATTAAAATCGGATTAAAATTGAAAAACTAGCCGTTATTGTTGACTTTTATTAGACGAGTGGGACCCAATAACGACCATATTTTCAATTTTAATTGGATTTTAATCACCACCGAACAGACCCTAATTTCGGGAAAGACACGTTCTGCTTCATGCCTGAGGTCTGTTAATAAACACGACACAAGACATCAACCATTTCGATTTACTATCAATTGGCAACAATGACAAAACCTGTGTTTCTTTTTTCCTTTGGATTACGCTGAATATAGATACATGAATCAAAATCTTATTACAATGCAAAATAGTAATATAAACAACCACCCAAAATAACAAAAATAATATGTGGACCAACAAATATTATCCTACAAATCCACATTTTTTGTATATCAAAAGTACGCCAACCACTTACATTAATCCTGATTCAACTAAAGCCACTTAGTAATTAATCAAAAAGTGTATGGAAATTCAATAATTCACCTCAAATCCCAACGCGACACTGCTTCGGGCCACTGGTCAATGTCCCCGATCTCCCATTACTCGGAAATGCAACAGCCAAATCCTCGCAAAACACCTTCAGCAACCTCTTTCGCGTCGGCCATGCCTTCGACTCGAGCCTAACCCTCGAAAGCATCCTCAAGTTGAATCCCACATTCCCATTCTTGTCCCTCTCATTATTTATCCCATCCACTACCCACTTATCCACAAAACTCCCAGCGGCAGCAAAATTTGCCTTTAAAGATGTCTCATTTTTGGTATCCTGGAAAAAGGGTGGAACAGCAGTATCCGAAAGGGTCTGTGATTTGTATAAAATCATGGCCTCGATATTATCGTAATCAACTGTCATTTTCTTATTCGGGTTCCGCGCAGTAAGCCCGGCTTCTGAGGTAAATGAAACAAGAGAATCGTTGGTAATAGTAAAATTGGAGAACGAAACCGAGTCGACCCGGAACTCAGGTAGCTGAGGGCGGAGGACAATCCAAACAATGAAGGCGATGGTACAAAAGATGACAACAAGTCCTATAATAAACGCAAAGATGCGGCGGACACAGGTGGCGCGTCGGACCAAGTCAGGGTCAGGTTGGTAACTTTGTTGGGAGTACGGGAAGTTTTGGTAACTGGTGTAGGAACTGGGGGCAGCATAGGGATAGGCCGTGCCGGCCCGTGGCGGATTAGCGGAGTAACCATTGGGATTAACAGGATAACCAGTGACGGGTCTACTGGGGTCTTCCATATGCACAAATTTAAACATCTGGAAATAATTTGAGATCGGAACAAGTTCTTAATTACTGAACTACAGTACTTTAGACGGCAGAATATGCTGTGAGAGAGAAAGACGGGGTTTAGATCGTGACTCCCAATATAGAAATATTATTATCTATAATTAATTATCAATCTTTCGCTTTGGAAAAAAATTAATTATTAATGTTTTAAAAAACGATAAAGTTAGCCGAACATCTACTTGAAAAATGTGAAGATTAAACACTTAGCTGGACCGAATCGGTAATCGACCGGTTTACGGTGTACGGATCAATTCTTAGTTTTCATTTGTCATGCTATAAAAATTTTGCACATATGAATATCTGAGTTTGATGACTCGAAATGCGCACGACTAGAACCTTCAAGAGCTGCAACAAAAACGTCGAAATGTGTTCTCATCACCCTTCGATGCTTAAATTAGTGAAAGAGAAAATAAAAACGTAAAGCTATGAACTAAAATAATATAATGCGTACCCGATAATATGTTCTCATTACCCTTCAGTGCTTTAGTTTATTGTATTTATAGAGTTAGATAGCACAATCTAGGCCCCTATTTAATAGGAATTATAATCTAAATTAATATAAGTTAAAGCCAATATTTAATTTTAGGGCGTGTTCGGTAGAGGTTAAAATCGGATTAAAACTAAAAAATTAGCCGTTATTGTTGACTTTTATTAGACGAGTATGACCCAATAACGACTATATTTTCAATTTTAATTGATTTTTAATTCCTACCGAACACGCCCTTAATCAAATTTTATGGACTCGCATCTTTTTAAACACACATTTTATCTAAACATTGGAGTTTCTATTAGTAATATAGGATTAGGACTATGGCGGTAGAGTCCTCGTAGGCTAGTAATTCTTGAAGGAGAAAGACGGAAGGGATAGGCAAGGTAGGGGGCCCATATCTGACAACATTTCGAGCATGACCCGAGGTGAGAAATCTTGAGGAAGGGTTTACTTTGTAGTCATCTCGAGAAGTACAAGACGTCTCGGTTGGGTTCTTCTAAATAATTACTAAAATTGTTGCTTATAGTTTAGTTACTACAGAAATTTGTAGATATTTTCCACGAACTTATATGTGTAGATACATTCGACGATAATCACCAGTGGTTATATTACCGTCGAAAAATTACTACGGGACTTTCATCTTCAATATGTAGCGTTGAAAAATTTCCGTAGTACTAACAAAATATTAGTCTTTAGTGACAGAAAATCCATCGCCACAGTTTCTAGTGTTATAAATACATGAATATTGAAATTTATAATCAATTAAATAAAGCAGTTTCACATTTTTAGGTCATACGATAGTTTGAAACAATAATAAACGTCGAACTGTATAAGATTATACCATCCTGTACTACAAGGTTTTCTTACTTTTGGCTGGGAACAAGAAAAAAAAGGTAAACAAACTTACTTGGATTGTACGATACTATAAAATGCCAAGGCTAAATGAATTAGAAAAATTGAACTAGGCTTGAAGAGTAAAATCTGAGTGTTTTCTATGGGTATATTCAAGTGGAGCTTGAAAGATTAATAGAAAGAAGGTTAAGAACTATAAAAGCATAATGGATAGACAAGAAAAGAGAGAAAAAAATTAATGCCGGTTACGAGTTTCGTCCACCGTCCTCGAGCATCATTCCTCTAAGACTTTTAGCAAGCCAAATAGCTGTATCCCTGGGAGAAACTTTTTCCTTTCCAAAAGGTTTCAAAATGACAGCAAGTTCTTCCAGTCTATCCTGCTGAAGTAACTCAGCAGACAATTCCAATAGCCCTTCAAGTGCCTCGGCTCTCTGCTTGAAGGATGTAACATCTAAAGTTTCATTCACGGGGGCTTCCTCCAGTGTGGAAGAGTTAGGTTTTGCGGGTTCTAGTGAATCTGATTTGGGAACCACAGGAGTGGGATTGGTGGGAGTCTTCAAATCTATTTCCTTCGTAACAAGATTTTCAAAAAGATTTGGAGTCGTCGTATTTTCAGAGCCACAGGGTGATTTTGGAGCTGAGGGAGAAGCCGGATCTTTTGTATCGACATTGTCCCTAGCAAAATTTATCAGCTTCCCGACATCTACATTTTTCTCGACAGTTTCCATTACTTGCTGTTCACTCCCAACTCGGAAACTACTGTGGCGTATCACATATATCACATCGTCAAACGCTGGTGGGAGATGAATACCAGCTGGCTTTTCAATAATTGCATTTTGCAAAAGAATTTCCTTATCCGACAGCAAATTCTTCAGACTGGGTGACATATGAGTGTCAGTGGAAGAGGAAGGATTTTTTACCTTGGAAACTAGTTTCTTCACCATAAAGTTATCATCAGCATCAGATGCTGAAGTGAATTTTGATTGGACCGTAACTTCAGTCTTACTACTGGGGTCGTTAGTTGGAGCATCCTTTTTTCCCTTGAGTACTTCTTCACAGGAAGTAAATGGAATCTCCATAATTTCAATTGGAGTCAGTTTCTCATCACAGGCACTAGCATTCATGGCTCGATGCTCTGAGTGTTCCTCAAATGCTCCTACAGAAGATACCGTAGACTTACCCTTGCTTCCGTGATTTTCCTCTGATGGATATGTTAGCCTTTCAATATGGGACGAGGAAGACGTGAAACAGCTTAGTCGAGACTCGGCGACTTCAATTTCAGTGGTTAGCGGATTCTCGGATTTTTCATTATTCCCATGATCTTCCACATATTGATTTTCCAGCCTATCAGAGAGTGAAGAGGAGGATGAAAAGCTATGTTGAGATTCAATTTTAGTGATTCCTTGATTCTTGGATGTATTGTTATTCCCATGATTTTCCGTGTATTGATTTTCTAGCCTTTCAGAGAGTGAAGAAGAGGCTGAAAAGCTGGGTTGCAATTCAATGATATCAATTTCAGTGGATTGCTCATTGCTCTGAAGTATCTCATCCGATGAGTGAATAATAGGAGTCGTTGCATCATCACAAATCTCAAATCCTTGGATCGACACAGAAGAGGATGCAGAATTGCTGCTGTCTGTCTGCATTCCTTTCGAGGCTGCAGCTATGGCCTTTTGAAAATGTGGCACAATTTCTCTTGAATAAGTCACTGGATTGGAAGTACCATCAGGATTTTGGGGCTCATATGGACCGACCTCTATATTATTAATCATGTTATTTGGAGTGTCACAGCGCACTTGCCTCATTTGTCCTGGAAATGATGACCTTCTGACCAGGGTCGGAGGGGTTTCCTTTCTTGTCCACGTAGAATATCCATCTTCAGCAATAGCCTTCACAGGACCGGAGCCAGATGGGCGGATCCCGTCGTGTCTAGGTTTAGATATCGAAGTGGTTGCCATGATAGGTAACTACACAGATAGAAATCAATTGCAATCAAGACCACTACAGATTTTATTGAAGAGAAAAGAATGAAATTCAAGTACCTGGTGCTTCAAAGAATGCGTTCCTTTTGTTCGTTTCTTGGAATCAGAGTCCTTTACTGATAAACTCGGTGGTGTCCCCACAGTAGCCTTAAGACCAGAATTAAAAGGACTTGGTTTAGTGACTTTGAGAGATGCTTCAGTAGGCAGTCTCTGGTTACCTGCACCACTAACTTTCATACGATTCCCTCTCATGGGAGAACTACTTTCTCGAGCTTTTTCTTCTTTTAGAGCCATCATAATTTTTTTAATTGCTTTCGGTTGCTTAGGTTCAGTGTCGGATCTCCTTTCCTTGTGCAGTGGTTTCATAACCTCGTGTTCCTTAGTATTTCCTGGAATGGTGCCGGCTTTTTGTTGATCCTCGCTCAGCCGAAGCTGCCGGCAGACGTCGTCGTTGTTGTCATCATCAATAGAAGCTGAATCTGTATCCACAGCTTTGTTGTTGCTATTGAAAATAATATCCTGCACATTTCTTTCAGTCGACATCAAGCTATCTCTGTCACTGCAAGAACTAATGCTACTTTGGCTTTCACCCATATTCTTCCGAGTGTCTCGACCTATAGAAAGAGGTTTTTGCGGTGAATTTGCAGCAGGAGGATTATAGGATGGGCGGTGCTGATCAACATAAGGCTTTAAATACGGGTGCTCTAGCATGTCCGACGCCTAATAACATCGAAACATATAGTTACAATGATATATCATAATCAGTAAATCTACGACTTTGCAAACTGATATCAAGAAGTGCTTACGGTTGGCCTATGTTCGGGATTTTTTCTTAGCATACCCTTGATTAGTGTTTTCCTGTGAATAAGGCATGTTCCAAATTGTTTTACAATAGGTTAACAGCACTAAAAAAAAACTTAAAAAAAATAAAAACAAAAACTAATTAAAATCCTATAATTTCTGGCAGCCAAAAGGTTGTTTCAATAGTAATACAGTGGCATCATCAAACGTACAATATTATTCAACATTTAACCAAGGCACGCCCAAAATTAAGTACATAAGAAATAGCAGCACAAGTACAATAATCACCGAATACAGTTAAACTTACAAAAATGGGGAGTAACATGAAGGCAAAGGGCCAATGGACGATCGGTTAATCTTGCTTATTAAGCCTGCCATGTCCTGAAACACAAATTCCATAAGAACTAAAACGTATTTGAAATAACTGAGTAACCCACGCAATTGAAATAAGATCGATGAACTTCACAAAGCTTAAGGTATCAAGAAATGGTACTAAAAAATGGAAAGCAAAAGGGTCATTAATCTCGTTCCTCTAGTAGCTTCAGATGCATATCCTCAGTAAAATTCTAGAACATGGACATGTTTCTGTGCCCGTGTGCTCATAAAAATGTGTTTACGACTATTGACAAATTTCCAATGAGACAGACCAGGTTTCATTGAGCTCAGGAACCATAAACTGAGTGGGCATTAGATATCATTATACCATAGTACAAACATAACCAATATATACACTTGCATGTAGAAGGAACGAAATAGAGAAGAAATGGGAGGTGGCCAAATTTCACATATTAAATACCGATAAAGCAACTAGGACAGATAGTATCAAAAACTAAAATAAGTGGAAGGAAATCTTACGAAAGCCTTGAATGCCGGACGATGAGCAGCCATTTCATACACACAGCAACCTGGTCAAAAATGAAAAGATTGGTCGAGAAAAAGTGATAAAGAAGGAAAACTCTATAATAACAGGTTAAATTTAGTGTGCAGTGAACTTCAACAAAGTACATATAAAAGTTTATCTCCATGATCCTTAAACTTCCATGACATGCAAGTGAGATTAGAACACAACGACCAGTAGCATCTCACAAGGGGTTCAAAGTGGTTACTTTGTCCTAATGCATAATGCCAGGATGTGGATAGATACTTCGTTGAACTTTTGGCATAGTTGGCGCAAAGCAGCGATGTTCGAAAAGAAGAAACATAAGAGTAGATGTACCTAGGGACCAAATATCGGATTTGAAACCATAAGGTATATCTGTCAGAAGTTCAGGACACATATAAATCGGAGTGCCAACAACCTGGCATGAAATACAAGACAAGGATTAGTTTCTCAAAGACCTTCCTTAGAATGTGTTGCATAACCAAATCGTGATCAGGATATCTTTCGACACGATTAAATTTATTTGCAAAATTGTTACACATTTGTCCTAAAGGTAAAGTCAGACAATGAGTACATTTTAGTTCTTACATTCGATTTCGGTCCTTCTCTTTAATTCATTTAAATTCATGAATTTTATGAACATTGACTACAATAAAATGAACCAACAGAAAATGCGAGGAAATATGGCATCTTTTCGTGAGTCACTCCACAATTATTAATTGACATTGCTGGGGAAAAAGATAATATGTATACTAAGTATTTACCGAAGAAGCCAAATCATCTGCCTTCAAAGTTTTAGCAAGTCCAAAATCACCTGCAACAAAACAAGAAGCCAAAGAGGAGAAGATTATTAATAGGAAGGTATGCGTAAAAAAAAAAAGGAAGGCTAGTTATAAAGTCAATAAAAGACACAATTTTCATACTCACCCAGACGAACAGCTTGATCTTTGGTAAGAAAGATGTTAGAGCACTGCCGAGAAAATACTATGGAAATCAGTCCAGAAAATCAACAGAAAAACCATTTAACAAACAATAAACTTTACTTTTAGGTCCCGATGGAGAACGAAATTGGAATGCAGATATTCAACTGCCAACAATAGTTGTGTGAACCATTTCAAGAGTTTCTGCACGGTGCACATAAACAGTTGAATTAACTATGCAAAGAGAAAATAAATTCCGTGCTAAGTTATTGGAGCTGATAAAGAATCTTTTATTTTGTCAGATAGAAGTATATTTATCAGAAAAAAATTAATTAGCCAAAAACGTATTTTCTTTTAGTGGTAAATATTCATACCTCCTCCGTAAAGCACCGTCCATTTGATTTTTTCATCAGTTCAGCCCTGTTAAAGGTCAATCACCATAGCTCGTAAAATCTCGACACGCCCAACAAAATAACTACACAATAGAGCACTTTCAAGTTAAAAATTTTGTTCAAAACTTACATGTCACCACCCTCACAGTAGCCGGTAACAATGCAAACATAGCAACCCTACATTAGCATTTGAGACCAAGAGTTCAGTTTGAAAAACACATTTCTACAGAACTTATAATTTACCAAATCTAAAGAAATCATCAAATGAATTTGGAAAGGAAAAGCTTCGATGACTATTACCTTCTCGACCCATGCTTCCTTGTATTCAACAATGTACGGGTGTTGTATCCGCGCAATTAACGCCATCTACACTTTCAAATTTCGAACATTTACATTGGAAAACGAAATGCATCTCGCGCGCGCTCGCATTGGAAACAAAATTGGGAGTTGGAAAACATCGACGCCAAGTTCAACAAAAAAATATTTTACTTAATGCATTTTAAAATGACAGGCAACATTCAGGCAGCAAATTTTGTAGGAAAAACATCAATGGGAATCAATAATAATATCAATGTACCTCTTGATGAGCAGATCGCCTGCAGCGTTCTGTTTGTCGGGCTAATCGAATCTTCTTAAGAACATACCTACATTTTTATTCCAAGAAATATATAAATAAAATGGAAAAATCCGACATTTTGAGTTCATTAGACCAATGCTTACTTCTTTCTTTCCAATTTGTGATTAACCAAAATGGCTGCACCAAAAGCTCCACGGCCAATCTGCTCCATGATCTCATATTGATCCATTCTTGATTCCATCATTCACCAATCTTCAATCCCAAAACCCACCCTTCCACTATTATGTCATCACTTCAAATACATTTCCATTTATAGACCCAAAAACAGTGATATTGCCATCAACAGAAAAACCCCAAGAAAAATGCAATCTTGACTGTTACAATCTTTGGATCTTCCACAGGTTTTCCTACTCATTGGCATTTCCGTATATGAAAAGTATTACTAAATTCCTGTAAATGAAAAGGATGTCAGATATGTAATTGAACAGGCCATCTATTCTGGGCATCGAGAAATGAAAATTCTTTTTATGGGTTCAATCAAGAAAAGCAAAAAAGGGTGAACCTGAACTCTGTGTTCGTTGTTTAAGTCTCTGATCTAGAGAAACAGTTTTCTTCTTCAAGTTTCAAGTTTCCTTGGAGAGAGGAGAGGAGATTAGACTGGAGTAGAGAGACTAAGCAATCATTTTTTTCTTCTTTAATTAGTATAACTGAAAGACATGGTTTAGCAGTTAATCATAGTTAGGGAAATTATTATTATTATTATTATTATTATTATTATTATTATTATTATTATTAATTGAACCAATTGCCAGACATTCAATGCCTTCGGGTCTAAACTGCTTCCTCAATAATCACCCGCATGCTATGAAGACGAATCAAAAGTAAGATTACGAGAGAGAATAAAAGGAAAATTAAAATTTTATATATTTGTTCGATTTTTGTGTACTAATTATGATAGCCTTTTACTGAAAAAGGGTTCTTTTAATGGCACAAACGTATATGCTAAGTTCGAACTGTTGCAATTATTTTCATTCTATCATCAAACTTTCATCAGTTAGTTCTTGCTCCCCTGGATAACATGTGCTATGCACGTGTCACGTGCTCTATTTT
>CAIGRK010010817.1:0-13173 GCA_903798315.1 Fraxinus greggii | reverse complement strand
GAAGTTGACCTACACGTAGAAATGAGCAAATGTTGCTGCATTGCCCGTAGGAACATACTTATTGCCATTACCTTTAACCTTAGTATTGAAATTAGAGAAATGTTATTCTGTTCTCGTCAGTACCAAGAACATGATTTGAATTTCATGTTTGGATATCAATTATTTTAATGTTAAGGACAATTGTTGTTCCTTTTTTTCTTGATAGGATCTTAATGGCTATAGTAAATTACAAAATGATATTNTTAGATATCATATTTGCATAAATATGGAGAAACTGGTCAACTGCAAAAGGGAGAAGTTGACGTTGAAAATGAGCAAATGTTGCTGCATTGCCCGTAGGAACATACTTATTGCCATTACCTTTAACCTTAGTATTGAAATTAGAGAAATGTTATTCTGTTCTCGTCAGTACCAAGAACATGATTTGAATTTCATGTTTGGATATCAATTATTTTAATGTTAAGGACAATTGTTGTTCCTTTTTTTCTTGATAGGATCTTAATGGCTATAGTAAATTACAAAATGATATTTATATTCTTAATACTGAGTATTCTATAATGAGTATAGAAATTGAAAGGTATAAAAATGACAATCTGAATAACAATTGCGAACTTTATCACATAAATGAGAATGCAATTTCAAAATTACATTGAGATGTATATTTACAAATGCGAATCATATCAGTTAGGCACAATGACCAAATCTCTTTTAGTCAAAGAGTTGAACGATATGCATAATTATTGGATTTAATACATAGTGATGTATGTTGACCCATGTCAATTAATGCTAGATGAGGTTCTCTTATTTCATCAAATTTGCTGATGACTATTTTAGAAATGGTCATATATACTTGATGAGATTCAAGTATGAAACACTTGAAAAGTTTAAGGGATTCAAGCTAGAAGAGGAAAAACAATTAGGTAAAGATATTCTCACACTAAGATCCGGTCGATGTGGAGATATTTTAAAGATGAAATTTTAGATTATCTAAAAGAGAATGAGATTTTCTCGTTATGGACTTCTTCGCATACACCGTAACATAATGGTTTATTTGAACTGAAGAATCATACACTATTAGATATAGTGCGATTAATAACAAGCCATGCAAACATCCCAAAATCATTTTGGGGTCACACACAAGTTGTTGCGTACTACACACTAAAATGTGTCCCATCTAAATTGATCCACAAAATTCCATACGAGCTATGGAAAGGCAGAAGGCCCAACTTATATCATATTAAAATTTTGGACTGTGACGCTTATGTGAAGTGCACTAGGTCGGATAAGCTTGAAGCTAAATCCAAAACGTGCATATTTGTGGGATATCCAACAAAAACAATTGGATATCAATTCTATAATCTCATAGAGAAGAAAAAGCTCGTCTTAAGACATGTCATATTCCTAGAGAGAGTTTATAGTAGGAGAGGATAGTGGGAGCAAAATAGAACTTGAAGGAGTTCAAGAATCCACATATATAGTTGACCAAGTAGATGAACCTGAGTTTGATCCCACAATTGCTGAGGGATCTACTCATGATCAAGAAATAGAGACTTGTAAGGACACATTAGCTTTGTGTAAATCTTGTAGGATCAACCTCCTAAAATGTACAAATCCATGATTACTAATCAAACATTACTAATTGAGGATGATGAACCTACTAGTTAAGCAGAAACAAAGTTAAGTGTTGACTTGAAGAGATGGGAATATGCCATGAGATTCGAGATGTGCTCGATGTATATGAATGAGGTTTAAACCTTGATCGACAAACCTGACGAGATAGAACCCATAGATTGTAAATGGATTTACACGAAAAGGTTGACATAGATAGAAACATCCATACATACTAAGTAAGGCTAATGGCAAAATGTTATAAATAAAGATAAGGAATTGGCTTTGATGAAACCTCTTAGCTTATTCGAATTTTGCTTGCAATATCTTTATACCGTGAATATGAGTTTTGATAAATAGATGTCAAAACTGCATTTCTTAACATAAACTTGCGAGATGAAGTGTATATGACACAATTCAAAAGTTTCGAATCTGAATATGCTAACAAGTTACGCAAGCTTGATCAATTCATATATGGATTGAAGCAAGCCTCTTAGATCTGAAATCTTCGATTTGATAAGAAATTCAAAATGTTCGATTTTATCAAAAAATGAAGAAGATTTGTGTGTTTACAAGAAGATGGTGAGAGTGTTGTCGTATTCCTAATATTATATATAGATAACATATTAATAGGAAACGACATCCCTATATTTCAATCATTGAAATTGTGGTTATCAAATAATGTCTCCATGAAAGACATGGGAAAATAACCTTTTCTTTAGAGATAGATATAAAAGATTGCTTAACTTATCTCAATCTACATAGATAAAATCGTGAGAAGGTTTTATATGAAGATAATTAACTGAGAGTTCATGGATACATGAATACTAACTTCTAGTCAGACTAGAATGATAGCAGATCTCAATCAAGATATTGATTTTCTTTTAAGTGATGTGTTGGAAATGTTCCAAACAAGAAACAATCGCTGATTCAATAGAAAAAGCTTTATACATCATTGCTTTATTAGCAACAAAAAGTTTGGTCTGGATCATAGAGTTCATCAATGAACTTGGAGTAATTCCTAACATTGTTGATCACATGCTTCTACATTGTGATAACAATGAAGCCATCATGCAATCGAAAGAACTAAGGTATCGTCAATGTTCCAAATATGTGTTGAGGTGATATCGTCTCATTGGAAACACAATACAATAAAATGACATAAAGAAAGAACGAATTCCCACAAGTTACTAAATTGTAAATCCATTGACAAAGAGTTGTCATAGCACAAACATGATTGTCATGTAGAATTTTGTGATATTAGATACATAAGTGGATCTAGTGTAAGTGGGAGTTTGTAAGTGTTATTCCCTAGGTCCAATTAATTTTGGACACAAACACTTGTAATATATAAGTGGTATATTTTATTTACGACATATCTATTATTTATTGAATTAATATTCTAATAAATTAAATTGAATAATAGAGTATGTAGATTTAAGTCTTAGTAATTCGTTAATCACAAAGAGTAGTGATTGTGAGATACAAATTACATATGATTGTACCTTAAATCGTCTGTGGTCGTAAGTAATAACAAGTTATGGATATCTTTGTTATAGATAGACCATCACATGTGACATTTTTTACTTGTGAAGTAAGTAGTTGATCTCACAAGTTAATGTATGGTGACACTTAAAATGAACACGTTGATGTTTTGTTATAGAACACAACATTGGAGACCCACTGAGGAGATTCCATATAGAAAACTATGTGAGTATCAGTAGTTAATCTCTAAGGTACGGTAGTGGAATTGGTCATTCAACTTGAGGTCACCACAGTACCTTATATGAGAACAGTCATACTTTGGTGATATTGGATATTGCTTTGCCAAGGGTCTCTAATACGACATCGTTCGGGTATATCAAGAACCATATGAATGTTGTGAATGATCAATAGAGGATTCCTCACTCTTAGATACTAAGAGATTATGATTTACATTTCATTCAATTAAGTTGATAATGAAATACTTGGTCAATGTGTATTTATAAGTCGAAAAGGAGTTTTGGATTTTGACTTAATAGTGGATATGATCGATAATTGAGATTGACACATATGCATATATCGTAATTGATCGGATCATATAGACGAAAATATTATAGTTTCACAGTAAACAAACAAATTTGGTCTTATTAGATCACGTGACATTTTTCATTACATGAATTGTCTTGACACATTGCTAGATGTCAATTTGGGATGACAGATGTTAATTAATGATAAATTAAGAAGGGGTATTTTAATTTATTAATTTTTGATTAGATCTAAATAATAATTCATGTAGTTAGACATTGTGATCAAGAACCTAATAGGGTACACACAAAAGGAAAACCAGAAGTATTAAGTTTACAATTAATTAATTAACAAGTGTTGGACAATTAACTAATTGAGTTGTTTGTTAATAGGTCGGATTTAATTTAATTAATTCATTCATAGACCAAATTTAATTAATTAGATAAATTAAATATTTGATCGTGTTAAGTTTAAGAGAAGAACCAAACCCACTTGGACTTATACTAATAAGCTATTATGGTTTCAGGAAAAATAGAACATAACACAATTCATTATATTACCATCACAAGAAAAAAGAAACTATAATTCCATCATTCTTGTTCCTTGTTTGAATTTCCATTGGAGGCCGAATAATTGGACATCTATAGATTGCAAATCGTGATTGTTCGTGTTTCAAGATTAGCAAAGGAGTTCGCAGAATTTACAAAATGTATTATTTCTATCAAAGTTTCTTTCTCAACACAAAGAAGATCATTGGTGGGAATTGAAATTTATTTTATTCTTCGCCATGCATGTTAAGTAAATTACCAACAAGAGATGGCATTGAACACGCAACAATGCTATAAAAAGACAAGATATACTCACTAGAGTGAAAAGATCGTGGACAATTGTCATAGCATTTAAGATTTCCATAATCACAGAAACCTAAGGATCATTTGTTTTCAAGAAGCAGCCTCAGGATTCTTTAACTGTATCTTCTAAGAAAATCAAAGAAGAGTGTATTTTAGCGATATGAACCCCACACATTGTATTAATATATATTAACAGACTGAATTGCGAAACTTAAACTCTTAACACACATCGACAAGACCGGTAAAAAGTTTGAGTTGAGAACTTGTGGATGACAATTGAGGTCTGGCTAGTGATTCATTTTATGCTAATTCTTGAAACCTAAGAGAGTGATATGGATGGTCCCTAGGGATGGTACAACTTATAAAGTGGGCTGGTTTGATCCTATGATGATTTTTAGTTGGACTATTTTACCCATTATTAAAAGGCAGGTGCATGTACACGTACTTGAATCGTTTGCGTGCATGCATGAAAATAATTTTGAAATTCTTTTAAAAATAATATTTCAAAAAATAAACTAAATTAAGAAAAGAAATACACAATAACATATCCAAAATCTTTTCTTTTGTTACAAAGACTCTAAATGAAAATTGTACTTGAATCGTGCGTGTGTGATGAAGAAGAATAAGCATTTTGTTAAGATTCATTCTTCAAAAAATCAATGAACAAGAGAATAGAAGAAAATCGTGCTGGATTTTCTTTCAAAGGAAAAGAGAAATAGAAATTGTAATAAGTTAAACCTCTAACGAATATATAGCTCAAGATCGGTATGAAATTAGCCGAAAACACTTGAGTATTACAATAACCACCAAGCTGAAAGAGCTATCAGAACAATTTATGGAATGCTCGACAAATTCTTTTAAATAAAAGTATTGGAGCAAAAGCTCAACCCGCAAATGGCACACCCACCATCATCAGCCTCTGTTGTTTCAACAATACGTATGCACCTCTAGTTATTTGTTCCAGAGCGTAGACTCATGCGACTCTCCATGCAGCAATGGCATTAGTATTGCGCTTCTGAGAAATTTCCTTCTAGATTATATTCTTACAGGATTTACAAACCAAACTATCTAGATTAATTCATAGAAGAGAAACACATTCTACAAGAGAAACAATGCATGAAGAGCAAGGCAATGGAAAAGAGGACTTATAAGATTGATTCTTTCTTTTTTGAAATTTCGCCCTTACTCCCAAGGAGACTCGAACCTTGGTCTAGGACCTAGAAAGATGCTATAGTACCCATATATTAACTTAAGCTAATAAAAATAAGAAAATAGATCTAATACAAATTGCGGCAACAAGAACACAATTAAAAATATTGCACCTAACGTAAGTGAAAACAAAGAATCTGAAGCACATTCAAAAACCAAGATTAACACAAAAAATTAGGTGAAAATGAGTAATAAAATATCTTAATTTAATTCTTCATTTCCTAACTAGTAAATAAATTATCCTAGTTTCAAGGAGCAAAACTGGAACAAAATCAATAATGAGGACCCAATAGCCCATTGTACTTCTCGCACGGTCAAAGAATGGATGGAGAACTCATTGAACGAGCAATAATGCAATAAAAAGACAAGATATACTCACCACAATGAAAAGATCGAGGAAAATTGTCACAGAATACAAGATCTCCGTAATGAGAGCAACCTGAGGACTATTTGTTCACACGAAAGCAACCTCAGTATTCAAGGACGGCATCTTCTAGCAAAGTCAAAGAATAAACTACTTTAGTGATATGAACCCCCACATATTCAAATATATATTAGCAGATTGGATTGTGAAACTTGAACTCTTACAATGCATCGATAAGACCGAAAAAAAGTTTTAATGGAGAACTCCTGGACGACCATTGAGATCTGCCTAGGAAGAATATTAAAGTGTGCTTCATTTTATGATTATTCTTGACACCTAAAAGTGCTATATGGATGGTCCTAAGCAATGGTACAACTTAAAAAGTGGGCTGGTTTGATCTTATGATGGTTATTAGTGAGAATATTTTTCCCTTTAGTAAAAGGTAGGTTCATATACATGTGCTAGAATCGTGCTTGTGCGTGCAGGAAAATAACTTTGAAATTCTTTTAAAAATAATATTTCTAAAATAAACTAAAGCTAAATTAAGAAAAGAAATACTTAATAACATGTCCAAAAAATCTCTTTTTGTTACAAAACTATACAAATATTAGACTTGCATTGTGCATGATGAACAAGAATAAGTATTTTTTTAAGATTCATTATTCAAAAAACCAACAAACAAGGGAACCGAAGAAAATCGTGCTGGATATTCTTTCAAAGGATAAGAGAAATAGAAATTGTACTAAGTTAAACCTCTAACGAGTATATAGCTCAAGATTGGTATAAAATTAGCCAAAAAAACTTCAGTATTACAATAACCACCCAGCTAAAGCAGCTATTAGAACAATTTATCGAATGCTCGACAAATTCTTTTAAATAAAAATACTAGAGCAAAAGCTCAACCCGCAAACGGCACATCCACCATCATCAGCCTCTGTTGTTTTAACAATATGTATGCACCTCTGGTTCTTTGTTCAAGTGCATAGGCTATTGTAAATCTCCCAGCAGCAATGACATTAGTATTGCGCTCCACATTCTGCAAGAGAAACAATGCATGAACAGCAAGGCAATGGAAAAGTGGATTTATAAGATTTGTTGAAATTTCACCCTTACTCCCAAGGAGACTCAAACCTTGGACTATGACCTAGAAAGACGCTGTAGTACCCATAAATTAACTTAATCTAATAAAAATAAGAAAATAGATCTAATAAAATTTGCGGAAACAAGAATGCAATAAAAAATATTGTACCTCACCTAAGTGAAATAAAAGAATTCGAAGCACATTCAAAAATCAAGATTAACAAAAAAAAAAAGGTGAAACTGAGTCATAAAATATCTTAATTTGATTCTAGATTTCCTAAATAGTAAATAAATTATCCTAGTTTCAAGGAGCAAAGCTGGAATAAAATCAATAATGAGGATACAATAGCCTATTTTACTTCTCGCTCGGTCAAAGAATGGATAGAAAACTCATTGAACAAGCAATAATGCTATAAAAAGACAAGATATACTCACCACAATGAAAAGATCGAGGACATTTGTCACAGAATATAAGATCTCCGTATTGAGAGCAACCTGAGAACTATTTGTTCACACAAAAGCAGCTTCAGTATTGAAAGACTACATCTTCTAACAAAATCAAAGAATAAACTATTTTAGTGATATGGGCCCCACATATTCACATATATATTAACACATTGGATTGTGTAACTTGAACTCTTACAAAGCATCGACAAGACCGATAAAAAGTTTTAATGGAGAACTTCTGGACGACAATTGAGATCTACCTAGGTAGAATATTAAAGTGTGTTTCATTTTATGATTATCGTTGACACCTAAAAGTACTATATGGATGGTCCTAAGCTATGTTACAACTTAAAAAGTGGGCTGGTTTGATCTTATGATGGTTATTAGCAGGAATATTTTTCCCTTTATTAAAAGGTGGATTCATGTACACGTGCTAGAATCGTGCTTGTGCGTGCAGGAAAATAACTTTGAAATTCTTTTAAAAATAATATTTCTAAAATAAGCTAAAGCTAAATTAAGAAAAAAGGTACTAAATAACATGTCCAAAAAATTCTCTTTTGCTACAAAACTCTAAACAAATATTGGACTTGCATCGTGCGTGATGAACAAGAATAAGTATTATGTTAAGATTCATTATTCAAGAAATCAATGAACAAGGGAACGGAAGAAAATTGTGCTGGATTTTCTTTCGAAGGAAAAGAGAAATAGAAATTGTACTAAGTTAAACCTCTAACGAGTATATAGCTCAAGATCGGTATGAAACTAGCCAAAAACACTTGAGTATTACAATAACCACCCATCTGAAGCAGCTATTAGAACAATTCATTGAATGCTCGACAAATTCTTTTAAATAAAAATACTGGAGCAAAAGCTCAACCCGCAATCGGCACATCCACCATCATCAGCCACTATTGTTTCAACAATATGGATGCATCTCTGGTTATTTATTCAAGAGCATAGGCTCTTTAAATCTCCCAGCAGCAATGACATTACTATTGCGCTACATATTCTGCAAGAGAAACAATGCATGAAGAGCAAGGCAATGGAAAAGTGGATTTATAAGATTTTTTTTTTGTTGAAATTTCACCCTTACTCCCAAGGAGACTCGAACCTTGGTCTATGACCTAGAAATACTCTATAGTACCCATATATTAACTTAAGCTAATAAGAATAAGAAAATAGATATAATAAAAATTGCGGCAATATGAATGCAATAAAAAATATTGCACCTCGCCTAAGCGAAAAACAAGAATTCGAAGCACATTCAAAACCAAGATTTACATAAAAAAAGTGAAAACGAGTCATAAAATATCTTAATTTAATTCTTGATTTCCTAAATAGTAAATAAATTATCCTAGTTTCAAGGAGCAAAGCTGGAACAAAATCAATAAGGAGGATACAATAGCCTATTTTACTTCTCCCACGGTCAAAGAATGGATAGAAAACTCATTGAACCAGCAATAATGCTATAAAAAGACAAGATATACCCACCAAAATGAAAAGATCGAGGACATTTGTCACAGAATATAAGATCTCCGTAATGAGAGAACCTGAGAACTATTTGTTCACACAAAAGCAACCTCAGAAAGACTACATCTTCTAACAAAATCAAAGAATATATATATATATATATATATATATATATATTAACACATTGGATTGTGAAACTTGTACTCTTACAATGCATCGACAAGACCGATAAAAAGTTTTAATGGAGAACTTCTGGACGACAATTGAGATCTGCCTAGGTAGAATTTAAAATTGTGCTTCATTTTATGATTTTTCTTGACACCTAAAAATGCTATATGGATGGTCCTAAGCGATGGTACAACTTAAAAAGTGGGCTGGTTTGATCTTATGATTGTTATTAGCGGGAATATTTTTCCCTTTAGCAAAAGGTAGGTTCATGTACATGTGCTTGAATCGTGCTTGTGCGTGCAGGAAAATAACTTTGAAATTCTTTTAAATATAATATTTCTAAAATAAGCTAAAGCTAAATTAAGAAAAGAAATACTTAACAACATGTCCAAAAACTTCTCTTTTGTT
Organism: Fraxinus greggii; assembly: GCA_903798315.1. Taxonomy (NCBI): domain Eukaryota; kingdom Viridiplantae; phylum Streptophyta; class Magnoliopsida; order Lamiales; family Oleaceae; genus Fraxinus; species Fraxinus greggii. The sequence continues at coordinate 3,561 of CAIGRK010010817.1, read as the reverse complement.
GCAATACTAAACAAATATTGTACTTGCATCTTGCATGCGTGATGAACAAGAATAAGTATTTTGTTAAGATTTCTCGAATGCTCGCCAAATTCTTTTAAATAAAAGTGCTGGAGCAAAAGCTTTGCTCGCCAAGTATTTTGTTAAGATTCATTATTCAAAAAATCAACGAACGAGGGAATAGAAGAAAATCATGCCAGATATTCTTTCAAAGGATAAGAGAAATAGAAATTGTACAAATTTATACCTCTAACGAGAATATAGCTCTAGATCGATATGAAATTAGCCGAAAGCACTGGAAAATTACAATAACTGCCCGGCACAAACAGCTGTCAGAACAATTTCTCGAATGCTCAACAAAGTCTTTTAAATAAAAGTACTGAAGCAAAAGCTCAACCCACAAATGGCGCATCTGCCACCATCAGCCTCTGTTGTTTCAACAATATGTATGCACCTCCGGTTATTTGTTTAAGAGCGTAGACTCGTGCAACTCTCTAAGCAGCAATGGAATTGGTATTGCGCTCCGCAGACATTTCCTTCTAGATTATATTGTTCCATTATTTACAACCCCAACTATCTGGATTAATTCATAGAAGAGAAACACATTCTGTAAGAGAAACAATGCATGAAGATCAAGACAGTGGAAAAGAGGATTTATAAGATCTTTTTCATTTTTTATTTCTTTGAAATTTCACCCTTACTCCCAAGGAGACTCGAACCTTGGTCTATGACCTATAAAGACGCTATAGTACCCATATATTAACTTAAGTTAATAAAAATAAGAAAATGGATTTAATAAAAATTGCGGCAACATGATTGCAATAAAAAAATATTGCAACTCAATTAAGTGAAAAAGAGGAATTCGAAGCACATTCAAAGACCAAGATGAACACAAAAAAGATGGTGAAAACGAGTCATATAATATCTTAATTTATTTCTTGATTCCTAACTAGTAAATAAATTATCCTATTTCCAAGAAGAAAAGCTGAAACAAAATCAATAATGAGGATCCAATAGCCTATTGTACTTTTCGCACGGTCTAAGAATTGATAGAAAACTCATTGAACTAGCAATATTGCTTTAAAAAGAAAAGATATACTCACCATAATGAAAAGATCGAGGAAATTTGTCACAGAATACAAGATCCCCATAATCAGAGCAACGTGGGAACTATTTGTTCACACGAAAGCAGCCTCAGTATTGAAAGGCTGCATCTTCTAACAAACTCCAAGAATAAACTATTTTAGTGTGGACCCCACATATTCAAATATATATTAATAGATTGGATTGTGAAACTTGAACTCTTACAATGCATCGACAAGACCAGTAAAAAGTTTTAATAGAGAACATCTGCGCGAAAATTGAGGTCTGCCTAGGTAGAATATTAAATAGTGCTTCATTTTATCATTATTCTTGACACCTACAAGTGCTATATGGATGGTCCTAAGCGACGGTACAACTTAAAAAGTGGGCTGGTTTGATCTTACGATGGTTATTAGTGGGAATAATTTTCCCATTAGTAAAAGGCAGGTTCATGTACACATGCTTGAATCGTGCTTCTGCGTGCAGGAAAATAACGTTTGTAAAATAAACTAAAGCTAAATTAAGAAAAGAAATACTTAACAACATGTCCAAAAACTTCTCTTTTGTTACAAAACTAAACAAATATTGTACTTGCATAGTTCGTGCGGGAACAAGAATAAGTATTTTGTTAAGATTCATTATAAAAATCAACGAACGAGGGAACAGAAGAAAATCGTGCCAGATATTTTTTCAAAGGATAAGAGAAATAGAAATTGTACAAATTTATACCTCTAACGAGAATTTAGATGTAGATCGGTATGAAATTAGCTGAAAACATTTTAGTATTACAATAACCGCCCAACACAAACAGCTGTCAGAACAATTTCTCGAATGCTCAACAAATTCTTTTATATAAAAGTACTGAAGCAAAAGCTCAACCCGCAAACGACACATTCGCCACCATCAGCCTCTGTTGTTTCAACAATACGTATGCACCTCTGGTTAATTGTTCAAGAGCGTAGACTCGCGCAACTCTCCAAGCAGCAATGGCATTAGTATTGCGCTCCGCAGACATTTCCTTCTAGATTATATTTTTATAGTATTTACAACCCCAACTATCTGGATTAATTCTTAGAAGAGAAACACATTTTGCAAGAGAAACAATGCATGAAGAGCAAGGCACTAGAAAAGAGGATTTAAAAGATTTTGTTTTAGTTTTTATTTCTTTGAAATTTCACCCTTACTCCCAAGGACACTCGAACCTTGATCTATGACCTGTAAAGACGCAATAGTACCCATATATTAACTTAAGCTAATAAAAAATAGAAAATATATCTAATAAAAATTGCTGCAACATGATTGCAATAAAAAAATATTGCACCTCAATTAAGTGAAAAAGAAGAATTCGAAGCACATTCAAAGACCAAGATGAACACAAAAAAGATGGTGAAAATGAGTCATAAAATATCTTAATTTAATTCTTGATTTCCTAACAAGTAAATAAATTATCCTAGTTCCAAGAAGAATAGCTGGAACAAAATAAATAATGAGGTAAGAAAATAGATCTAATGAAAATCGCGGCAACGTGATTGCAATAAAAAAATATTGCTCCTCAATTAAGTGAAAAATAAGAATTCGAAGCACATTCAAAGACCAAGATGAATACAAAAAAGATGGTGAAAACGAGTTATAAAATATCTTAATTTAATTCTTGATTTCCTAGCTAGTAAATAAATTATCCTAGTTCCAAGAAGAAAAGCTAGAACAAAAACAATAATGAGGATCCAATAGCCTGTTGTAATTCTCGCACGGTCTAAGAATGGATAGAAAACTCATTGAACCAACAATAATGCTCTAAAAAGACAAGATATACTCACCACAGTGAAAAGATCGAGGACATTTGTCATAGAATATAAGATCTTCGTAATCAGAGCAACCCGAGAACTATTTGTTCACACGAAAGCAACCTCAATATTGAAAGACTGCATCTTCTGACAACCTCAAAGAATAAACAATTTTAGTGATATGGACCCCGCATATTCAAATATATATTAATAGATTGGATTGTGAAACTTGGAACTCTTAAAATCCATCGACAAGACCGGTAAAAATTTTTAATAGAGAACATCTGCATGACAATTGAGGTACGCCTAAGTAGAATATTAAAGAGTGCTTCATTTTATGATAATTCTTGACACCTAAAAGTGTTATATGAATGGTCCTAAGCAATGGTACAACTTAAAAGTGTGGGCTGGTTTGATCTTACGAAGGTTATTAGTGGGAATATTTTTCCCATTAGTAAAAGGCAGGTTCATGTACACGAGCTTGAATCGTACACGAAAAAAACTTTGAAGTTCTTTTAAAAATAATATTTCTAAAATAATCTTAAGATAAATTGAGAAAAGAAATACTTAATAACATGTCCAAATACTTCTCTTTTGTTACAAAACTAAACAAATATTGTACTAGCATCTTGCGCACGTGATGAATAAGAATAAGTATTTTGTTAAGATTCATTATTCAAAGAACCAACCAACAAGG
>CAIGRK010010790.1:0-15599 GCA_903798315.1 Fraxinus greggii | reverse complement strand
TATATATATATATATAAAAATCGATTTTTACTGAAAAAGTAGCATCTCGATTTCACTTAAACCGTCGATCTTTTCAAATTACAAAATGAGTTTAGTTTGGTTTGATTAGAAAAAAACTCTTGTTTATTATGCCTTGCTAGCATTTTAAGATGTTTATTTGTTATGGTGATAACTAATAATAAGGGTAATTAATACATAACGTCCCCTCCTTTTATTGTTATTGTGGAAATGTTCTTACTTTTATTTTTTGACATTTTAAGCATTATTTCCACATTTCATTGCGCAAAAGATCTTTTTCTTTCATTTTCTCAATTNTTGAATTCGGTTAATAACATTAACCTTTTCTTCTTCAGGTTGACAAAAATGGAAGAAATTTCTATCAGTTTTCACATGGTTTCGTTGTATTTTAATTTATCTCTGACGGCAAGTCTCATTTTTCTATCACAAATACAAAGGAAAAGCGGGAAAAACTATGTGCTCAGTTAAATGTTAAAATTCATGTGGTAAAGCACGAAAAAAAAGGGTAATTAGTATATAACGTCCCCACCTTTTATTGGTATTTTGGAAACTATCATTACCTTTTATTTTTTGGCATTTTCACCATTATTTCCACATTTCATTGCGCAAAAGATCTTTTTCTTTCATTTTCTCAATTAAAAATCATAAAATGACTAATATACTCTTCTCTTTAAATAAAACAAAAGGAAAAAGAAAAAATTAATTGCAATCATAATCCCAATTCTTTTAAAGAGCGCAAACGAGTCTCAAATAAATTATTAAAAGGGTAATTAGCACATAATGTCTCTACATTTCACTATTATTGCAAAAAACATTCCTACCTTTTATTTTTTTGGTATTTTCACCCTTAATTATACATTTGATTGCGCAAACCATCATTTCTATCAATTTTTATCCAATTTCTTAATAAAAAACTATGAAATGACGAATATATCATCATATTTAAATGAAAAGGTAAACAATTAATTGCAAACATTGTCTCAAAATTTTTAAAAATTGCAAACGGGTCCCCAATAAATTAATTAAAAATTTTATTTTTTATTAAAAAAGCTACAAACGAGTCCCAATTAAATTTATTTAAAAACTAAAAAAAAATTAAAAAAATAAAAAGTGCGAACGAGTCCCAAATAAATTATTAAAAAATTAGAAATTAAAAAAATATTTTTTATTTAAATATGAGGGTATATTCATATTTCATTATTTCACAATTCTTTATTGAAAAATTGGATGAAAATAATGGTTTGCACAATTAAAGGTGTAATTAAGGGTGAAAATATCAAAAAACTAAAAGGTATGGACGTTTTTCGCAATAATAGTGAAAGGTAGGGACATTATGTATTAGTTACCCTTTTAATAATTTATTTGAGACTGATTTGAACCTTTTAAAAAAAATTTGGGACTATGGTTGTAATTAGTTTTTTACTTTTTATTTTATTTAAATAGAATGGTATATTCGTCATTTTATAATTTTTAATTGAGAAAATAAATAAAAATAACATTTTGGGCAATGAAAGATGAAAATGCCAAAAAATAAAAGGTATGAACGTTTTCCACAATAATAATGAAAGGTGTGGACGTTATGTGCTAATTACCCTTATAATAAATTAGTCAAGTAGTGTCTGATTTTTAAGTACAAAATGAATTATTTATTTACTATTTTTTAATCAAATTATTACAATATTTGTAAAGATAAATATAAGAAAAATAAAGATGATATTTCTAAACAATTAAAAGTTCCACTTTCCCTCCATAAAAAATCATATACAAATGGTACAAGAATTCAAATAATAATCATTAAAAGTTCTGATATAATTATCTCAACAATCGACTCATAGACTTAACGAGCGAACCTTCAATTAAATTAATGAATCAATTACCCGATAACTTGGCCAAGACCTCGCCAAAACATCCCTTCTAGAAAAGAAAAGTGGAGCCCCGTTAACCTCTATGTGAGAAACGTGTCAAATATGTGAGAGAAAAAAAGGGCAAAAAAAAAAATGCCCGCCCACTAATTAGAATCGTGGAAGAGCTACAACTCGATAGCCTGGCACCACACCACACCACACCCATATCGAGTTTTGAAAAAAAATTATTAACTAATTCACCACTAGTAAGTAGTAGTAGAATTAAGGATTATTAAGTTGAGAATGAACAAGTGTTATAATGCCCAACAAAATATTATCTATTATTTACCTAAAGTAGCTACCAAATAAAGATGTCCACAAGTCCTTGTTTGGTAAAGCTCTTTTTGCTAAAATACAAAATTGGTCAAATTTCATTTTTAATCACACATTTTATGTTATCTATAATTTTTATCCACTTTTTAATCAAATATTGCGTGTGGCCCACAAACTTTTATCAACTTTATTTGCTAAAAATCTATATCATTCAGACTCTAAACGTAAAAGACCACTTACTCACTCGTACAATTATTGAAATGTAAGTCTTTTTAATCATGCTACATGTACAGGGTCACATGAGGTCATGCTACACATAGATGTTGACATATTGTGAGAGGGGTGAGATCCATGATGCAGTATCGTGGGCCCCACCTCACTCACATTATGTCAACCCCTATGTGTACACCTATATACACATAGATTAATCCTAGCAAGAATGTCCCACCTAACTTGAATGTCAATGTCAATCAATTGGTTACCACTCAAAAGAGGTCGAATTGACTAACGAACCTATTATTATTAACATCAACGCAAACCACTCGACTCACCATATTAATGTCATATTCTTAGTTAAAAAAAGAAAATTTATTTAATAGGAAAGACATATTAATAGTAATATATATAGACTAACAAGAACAAGTTGATCTAATATTGTCAAACATATATATTTTAAGGCTATTGTTCAACAATGCCAGCTATCATGGCAGAATCTTTTCACCAAAAAACCTCCCTCAGTTGCTCCATGCATGCAATTTATATATATGTATATGTGTATGTATGTATAGGGCTGAAGCCCTTCTCTTATAATTGAACAGAAAATTCCACAAAGAACAGAAAGGAACAGATAGAAATGGTTTCTTGGTCTGCAGAAAATGCCACTGAAGCTTTTCTCCGAACCCTTAAAATGGTATATAAATTCGTCATTTATTTAAAATCTTAAAACTTTTATACGAGATGATTGAATAGCTATCTTTGTTTATTCTTATAAGAGTTTTGGTCAACATTTGTAGGGCAAGAGAAGGAAGGAGCCCAGCGCAGTGGAGTTCATAGCTGCCCTTGCGGCAGGCAACAATGCACAGCTAATGGTCATGGCATGTGCCGCCACTGCCGGATCCGCCACCCTATCCCTGGTGGCCGCTACACATCAGACCGGCGGTCGTGCTGTGTGCATCTTGCGGGGGCTCAAGGAGTTGGATGCATCACGAAAAACTCTGGGTCGATATGCAGATTTCGTCGAATTTGCTATCGGGGATGCTTGGATTTTACTACAAAATGACTATAAGTTTGCAGATTTTGTGATTATTGATTGCAAAATGGATGGATATAAAGCAGTTCTTGTGGCTGCACAAGAAGGAATGAACAAAAGAGGAGGCCTTATTGTAGGGTACAATACTCTTCACTGCAGTGAGTTGTGGTGGGGGGATTTGAATTTGAAACCCCATTTTCTGCCCATTGGAGAGGGTTTGATGGTTAGTAAAATTTCAGAAAATGAGAAAGTTAAAAAGAAGAGCCATTGGGTTATTGAAGTTGATAAGTGCACTGGTGAAGAACATGTTTACAGGATCACTTCCCCACAAACTAAGTGATATTTTAGCACAAGGTTTGGCATTCCAAACCGGACGAGACCTGATCGATAAACTTCTGTCGTGTGAGTTTGTTCCGTTACGTTGGACTAATGGTTATGTACTAACTAAATAGCATTGTAATTATTTAGCAAGTGGCCGATATTATAATAACCATCACTATTATTCCTCGTATTTTCGAAGAGCTGTGGTGGATTTATTACACATTTAGAATAAAAATGCGATGAAAAATTAAGGGACGTAAATGGGATCATGACTTAAGGTTATAGACCTTTCCATCAGACAAGTTGAATCAAGAATAGAGAGATGAGGAATTAAACTAATTTTCATTAATTTCAGGAACCTGCTAATCATAATATAAATGAGTACTACATAAGCACGACATCAATGAGTTCGGTTGGCTGCGAGTTGAGATAACTCGTACAGACATACGCCTAAATCCTCTCGAGAAAATTAATAGACGAAGACAATCTGCCTGAGCTACTTATTTTAATACTGCCTTCTTTCAAGTTCCAACAGAAAAAAGCAGCTTGCTTTTACTGGAACAACAAGAAGTTCGATTACCCAGAAATGATGTCATTGAGTTCTTGAATTACCGTTCTGATGGCTGGCCTTTGGTCAGGCGATTCATGGGTGCAAAGAAGAGCAAGTTTTCCCAATTTAGCAGCCTCTGATTCCTTGAATTTCCCAACAAGGTTAATATCTATGAAGTCTTCGAATCTGGATATTTCAGCCCCATGCCGGTTTGACTGTGTAACTCTACATTTCCCGGAAAGGATTTGAAATATAATCATGCCGAATGCATACATGTCGCTCTTGTCAGTGAACCGGCCAGTGGTTGTATACTCAGGAGCAAGGTATCCCATAGCAGCACTGCCCTTGAGTGCTGAGAAGACAATGTCATCCGCAAATAATTTGTGGAGACCAGAATCAGAGAGGAGTGGGTTGTAATGATGGTCGATGAGCACCTTTTCCGCAGAGATGTTTCGGTGAACCAGAGCAGGTTTGTGACCTTCGTTTACATGCAAGTATTCAATACCTTTTAACAATGCAATCAGATTTCAGCAACATAAAACAGTCGGGCACCTATTAATTTGCTAGAAATTAAGCCCTAATCCCAAGTATAAAAGCAATAGTAACTAAAAACGAAACTAGAAACACGCAAAGCACACAAACAGAATTATAGTGATTCAAAACTACGTCGAATTGTGGCTGCAGGTTTATTGCTATAATGAAGAGTAAAAGGATCTCAAGCCTCTCGACTTGAAAAAAAAAAAAAAATGGCAGCACCCAATAAAGAACAATATGATTAGGCTCTACATAATCCAATCTATTATCTTTAGGCCTTTGTTTTAGTAGGATGCTGTTAGACCATTAAGGTGGAAATACTGCTAATGATACTTACACCGACACACCTTTTTTGACATTTCCTGCATAGCACCTAATAATATTTCCTAGCGGGGTACACAGATCCAGCAGAAACACATTAATCTCAGCAGATCATAATTCCATTTTAATTTCAAGTGCAGACCCCATTAGTAGTTTCACGTAATGGTCATGTTCGATAAGCAGACAGAATTTGGCAGTATAACGGAAAAGATTTTAACTTATTCTTCATTAATATTGTCAAGTATAGTCCAGTCCACGTGCTGTTGAAGTGTCGGTTTGGACATGCACAAGAGTATGAAGAGCACAACATAAACTGACCTTTGGCGATGCCTTTGATTATTGATGTTCTAGTAGACCATTCTAGGATCTTCCCATTTCTGTCCTTCATGTCAAGGTATTGCAACAAGTTCCCATTTGGTACAAAGTCATAAATAAGGAAGCACTCTCCGCGACTTTTCGAACAACAAAAGCCCCTCAACCTTAAAATGTTTTCATGTTTCAACACGGTCAATAATTTCAATCCCTTTGAAAATTCCGTTTCATCAGACTTGCAACTAGTTTTAGATATGCACTTAATAGCAACAAGAGATCCATCCCGTAATATCCCCTTGTAAATAGCCGAGAAACTACTCTTTCCCAACAAATTCATCTCCGAGAAATACTGAGTTGCAGATTCGACTTCATCCAAATTGTACATAAAGCTTTCGAAGAACTCCTGGGAGAAACTGATTCCACTTTGACCCTTAGCTAAAGGTTCCCAACCATTGGAATATTCAAGACTGATAAGAGGAGAGGCGCTTCTCCTGCAAACCTTCTGAGCCTGATCAGTACTCGGTCGACAATCACCAGAATCAAAGGCACTTCCAATTTTTTGTTTGCGGCGACGATACCAGGAAAAAGTGAAAAGTCCTGCCACTGCCATGGCAACAATCAGGCCAATGACTCCGACGACAGCAGCAGAACTTGGCTTTCTGGACTGATGTCCATTTTGTTGGACGTTTGCAGACTCTGGCAAATCTTTTGAAGGAAGATGATTAGTGCCAGATGCAAATGGTTCTAGTCTATTTGAATTTGGAACAGAAGTGCATAATTTCAACGAAGAAAAACTTAGTCCACATAAGCCAGGGTTATTCGCATACTGAAACCCTTCATTGAGTCTCTTCAAAGCTTCATTGCAACCATACAAGAAAAGAAACAACATTATTAGTTAAAATTTCATAGAGTATATTATTAAATCAAGCATGTGATGGGAGAGAAAAAAGATACAGAGTTCACATTAACGAAAGTTGAGTTACCTAAAGGGACATTTCCAGAGAGAGTGTTATTTCTGATATCTAGGACTTTTAGCATTGGTAGACCTGCCACTTTTGCTGGGATCGAACCAAATAGGTGATTAAAGCTCAAGTCCAACCTTGTTAACAGCACTAAATTCCCCAACCTCGCAGGAATTGCACCGGTCAGCTGATTGGATTGAAGGGCAAGAACATTTAGTTCCTTAAGAGAGCCAAGCTGAGGGGGTACGCCTCCAGTAAACTTGTTGTAACAGAGCTGTAAGACTGCAAGAAAAAATTCAAATTTTTGGTTAAGTTAGCATGAACTACAGAACTTCTTGGGATATAATACTTCCAAGCTAAAAGCATGTTAGAGGACCATTAATGAAAACAGGCTGATTATTTGTCTAAAAGTTTAGCCTCTTTTTGACAAAATTTATAAATCATCTATAATTGGTCAAATTCATTGTCAACATTCCATTGGATCCACAAGTATTATCCACCATGTATTTCTATCTATTTATAAATACCGTTTACAAATTCTTCCAAAACAAAGGCTTCAATTCTTCAAGAGGTCAAATTTAACTCTTTGAGGTTTTTCTTCCGCCTGACACAGGTGGATTTATTTTTTTCACCAAAGGCTGAATATGTGCACAATTTTCGTAAATGAATTGCATTGAGACTTGAACTCGGGAACTCATTTTATGTCATATTGAACCATCTTATCCATAAGCTAATGGGCACATTTGCATAGAAAGCAAATTTTTGTTTTCAACAAGAGTAAGATCACTCTGGTTTCTAGTTAAACACGAATCAGCTTTGTCTTAAACGTTTGCTTCTATACCTGGAAGTAAGCCCCTTGAAGTTTAACAATATACTAATGAAGAGAAGTCCCAAAATTTGTGGTCCTCTATATTGCACTAACTTTGATCACTACTTGGTTTAGTAATTTGAACCAGATGAATAAGAGCCAAGAAACCACTCAAAAGTTTTGAGAGAGAGAGAGAGAGAGAACAGAGAGTTTTATTGTCTTCCCATTCAGCTTTCTGCTGCGTCTTGACACCAACAATTTTGCAATCAAAAGAGAACGAATGTTTTTCTAAGAGCAAATAACGAAACAATTAAATTTTTTGTTCAGTGTGCACGTGAAGCAAAGATCTAGTTCCAAGATTGAAATTTCACAAAAACATAATCAAAATGAGGGATCAAGTCATCAAGATGCCATTTTTTCCCCAAAAACAAAGAAGCAGAAGAAGCCAGAACTAAATGATTTGGCTAAGCTTAAAAAATTATATTTACAAGTAGATAAATATTTTTTTTATTGATCAAAGTTTGAAATGAAAAACTAAAGATTCCCATAATTATTTACTCGGTGAGAAATAAATATGTGTCCAAAACAAAATTTTACATAAAAGTCCTGGCCAAAAAGTTATAAATTACCAAAATTTTACATAAAACTGCTACTTTATATGTTTTCTTTCTTTAAAAAAAAAGGTGCAAAACCTGACCTTGTAGAGCAGACATATCACCAATCTGAGGAGGTATATCACCGGAAAGATTATTGACATTAAGATACAAGTCAGTGAGCTCAGTCAAGTTAGCTATTTCTTTAGGCACAACCCCATGGAGCTGATTAAAATGCAAGTACAACCCAGACAATCTCTTGAGTTGACCAATCTCAGGTGGGATTTGACCAGAAAGGCCTTTGCCTTGTAAGGAAATGTTGAGAATTTGACCATTCTGACTGCAGGCAATGCCTTCAAAAGAGCCATTACATGGATCAGTGGCATTGGGAGACCACGACGAGAGAATGAGGTTATGTGGGTCTAACGAGGATTTAATGGTCATGAGAAGTGATAAAGAAGTTTCGGGGTTTTTGGGTTCAGAAATTGTGGGTTGTAAATGTGTAAGAAGTAATGTGAAGAAGATGAAGAATAAGGGATATACCATTGTCAAATTGAGAAAAAAGTTCCTTGGTTTTTTGCTGGATAAAGTGGAAAGACTCTTTGTTCTTAAGTTCAAAATGGAGACTGCATAGAGGATTAATGGGTGAGTGGGGTAGGGGTAAAGACCGTAAAGTGGAAGGTCTCTCTGTTCTTGGTTCAAACGGAAGAGAGGTGTGCGGTTGGGGGTGGCAGTGCAGTCTACAGAGTGAATTATTTGAATAAGTGACTGGTGTGGTGACGGTGGGGTTGATAAGGGAAAATTGCACTATCTAGTCCTCAACCTATTGCCTTACAATCAAATTTGTCCTTCATCTCTAAATAAGCAAGTGCTTTCAAATATTCGATTATATAATACAGGCGATAAAATTTTCCATCTCGACCTTTTTGCATTGTCCCATTTCGAATTTTTCGAACTCATCCAAATTTCTCGACAAATCTCTTAGGCCATGTTTGATTACAACGAATTCCATGAAAAATGTCACATTTAAGGAAAACGAATTACACTTTAGCTGTTTGATTGCAACGTGAAAATGGAAATCGAAATCCAATGTACAACCACTTTAAACTGTATTTTCTTTGTTTTCATGTAAAACGAATTCATATGTGTTTGGTGGGTTTTTATTTTCCAACTAACATGAAATTGAAATTCATTTCCACATTTGTCTATCAAACGGATTCTTAATTTTATTGTATATTATTTTATGTTTCCAATATAAATTGTATCTAAAAAAAAGAAATATTAGTGCATTAAAAAAAATTAATTAGCTAAAAAGGGTTATAAATTGGGATTTTTTAATCCTTTTCCCGCCCTTGTCCTGACTTCCGAAAATCTTCGACCATCAAGAGTGGTAATCGATAGCCTATCATGTCGCTATCCCCAATTTTAGTTTCAAATTTGTCATGCAATCCTTATGAAAACACGTGTCACTTTAATTTTTTGAGCATGGATCCAAGTAGTGAAGAAAAATTTAGTTTCCAAAAATTGGAATTGGTTCTATCTTATTTCAAGTATATTGACTGTGCAGCTATAGTGAAAATTTGAAGACTAATTTACTATCAAAACAAAAGTTAAGGATTAGCGGTGGCTTCAAATTTATTAACATGCTCGTGTTGTAGATGTGAAGGAAAATTTAGTTTCGTAAAATCATACTCGAGGATCGCGTGACCATTGAACATAGAATTGAATGTTTCTATTATTAAGGACTGACTGCCCTATTATATTGAAAGGTATATTATATATTGAAGGTTGGGACCGACTTACTACATGAACCAAAACTTGGGATCGATGGTAAAATATTTTCGGTTGCTAATCTTGAATTTTAACACTTACAAGGCATAAAATGAGTTGGCTGATCAGAGGGCATGGCCATTACTGGCTAACCATCTTGTCCGATTTCAGAGGGATAAAATTTGAATCTTGGTCACCGCATAAACCGGTAGCCAGTTGCAAACCCACATGGAAAGGCAGCCTTTTTCGGTAAAGTATCCATTGTAATTGTCCACTTATTACGTGCTTGTTTGTCTACTGTTAAAAAGAAAAAAAATTGTTCATTACAATAAAATTTTTTATCACATATTTATCAAATAAAATATTCTACACACAAATTAATAAAATATTTCATCACATATTTCAACAACACATTCTTCAATAAATACTATTCATTACACAATTTTCCTCCCAATAACAGGAGACAAACAAGCACTGTGTTTCAATCAAATATGAAATTACAACGATTTGAAATATTAGATTAAAAATTGCAAACATAACAAAGGGTGTGTTTGTCATCCTGTAAAAATTAAATTGTTTATTACAGTATCATTTTTTCATGACACGTTTATACAATAAAATATTCCAGACACAAATCAATAAAGTTTTTTTAAATTTTAAACACATATTCTCCAAAAAAATACGATTCAAAACTCTATTATTTCTCTAATAATAGAAGACAAACAAGAGCAAAATGTGACACATAAAATATTATAAATTAAAATTGCTAACACAACAAACCGTGACACATAAAATATTACAATTAGGGTCGTCTGATTGTAAATGTGAAATTTGAGTGGAAAGAAAATATTTTATTGAGAATTGAATTATCCAGAATTTGTTTTACTGAGAATTGTAATTAATTGTGTTTGATTGATATAATTTTCCACCTGAAAAATGTTGAAAGTTTTATATCTGTTTGAATTTATTTTTCATGAAAATTGTCCATTAAAGTGATAATTTTTTTTACCATTGATTGGGTCTGGCATTTGTTCCAATTACCAAAAAAAGATTAAAAAAATATCATACCGAATATGGTTTTGTTTTACATGTAAATTATCAATAAAAGTGATAAATTTTTTTACCATTGTGTCTAGAATTTTTTCCAATTGCAAATAAAAAAAAAAAACTAGAAAATCAAAACCAACCAAAACACAAGAAATCTTTTTCCTCCAAATGCTGGAAAGTAGGCGCTTGGGTGGAGTTGGTGGAAAAAAATTTCAGAAAAAGTTTTTGCTATTAAACGGTTCAGAACTTGGAAAATGGCATGGAAAATTTTGCCCATCAAACAGGGTCCTAGCTATGTACACATGTTTCTATCAAACATAGAACATTAAACCCCTGTTTGATCTAGATTACAATCAGATTTTCAATAAATTTTAATAAAAAATAATGATATAGGTGATTAAAAGGCTATAAGTCTAATGAAAGTTGTTTTTCGTGAAAGTTATATAAATTATAAAAACAGTAACTTTAAAAATCATGTGTAATAGAATAATAACTAAAAAGCAAAATTCATTCAACTTCAAAATCTTTAGGTCCCGTTTGATAGCACACAATTTTCATGGATTTTTCAACTTTTGTAGTGTTTGATAAGCAAAATTTTCCCGAAATTTTTTTTTTCCAACTTTTCAAATTTTTCACCTTTTTGATGAAAATAAATTCTTGATATTTTGGTGGATAAATATTTTTCAGGTATTTTTTTTTTTGGTAATTAGAAAAAATACTAGACATAATGGTAAAAAAAATTCACTTTTTTGACAATTTTCATGCAAAATAAAGCCAAACTAATGGTATTCGGTATTGGAACAAATTCTAGACCCAATTGTAGAAAATATTATCAATTTAATTGACAATTTTCATAAAAAACGAAGCAAAATGGACACCAAACTTCCAACATTTTTCATGGAAAATTATATCAATCAAACACAATTAATTACAATTCCCAATAAAATAATTTATAGGCAAATCAATTCCCTGTAAAACATTTTCTTCCCACATTTGCAATCAAACGGACTCTAAATGTATGATATTGCAACAATTAGTATAAAAGTAGGTCGAGAAGTGTTAGGACTCACGAATTCACCGTAAATTATCATGTTTAACCTCACCAATCGAGCTATGATAATTTATTTTAATTTTGTTGAAAATCGAACTAGTATTGAAGCACTCCATTTAAAAATTTAAATGTTTATTAAATAAAATATTTATTTGCTAATATACATTCTATTTAACGTCAAGATAAATTTATATATATCGATAGATACAACATGCACAAAATTTACTTGCAAGTAGGTGAAAAACCAGAGGAGGATCAATCAGAAGAGGAAAGCTGTTGGAGAGAATGCAGGCATGGTTGCTGAAATCGAAGCTCGCCTGTAAAAACAAAATAAAATTAAGTAATTTAAGCCATTTGGATTTTCTGGATATGTTTTATTAAATTAGTAATTTTGACCTTGTATCATCGCGATGTGAAGAAAGGTCCTGATCTTTGTTTGCTACGGATCCAACTTTCCTCACGAGGTTTCTATTAAACCCTACAACTGGTGGCCGCGGTTGATTATTCGTCTCGCCCAATTTATTGTTTTCCGAAATTGACGACAAAGACGGACTCCACTCACCAGCGCCGCCTCCCCACCTCATGCCCATCACCTTCCCCCGCTTCCGTCCGAGGCGGCGGCGATCTCTCGTTGCCACCAGCGATCTGGATTCCTCCCCTGGCTGCCGCGATTCCGACTCAGTAGATGAAGAACCATAGCATGTGATCAATTCTAATAAAGACTTCATACTTACACACGCAGAGTAGAGTGGACAGTTGTAGTTATGGTTGCAATCCAGTGTTTATATAGAATAATTGGGATCTCAAAATGAAAATTTTGTCTTTAAGCTGACATGGGCCGAATTTTGCCACTGAATGATAGTTTTATTACAGGAATACCCTCCAAGTAACGTTACCATATCCACAACTTATTCTTTAAACACCAAGCACACATTTATCTATTAATTTTTATAGGAGTTCAGTATCACTATATTATCATTCCGTTGCACTACTTTTTAATTGCACTAAAAATCGACTACGCTTGTTTCTTCATCTTTATTATATTCTTATTCTTGATTTTCAATTACAAGCACGTCTCATCATTGATAGTAAATTCTGTTCAAATATTATGTCAGCATACTTTGAAATGAGGAGCAAATATTTGTCGTACTTTATGTTTGTTATTTTTTCTCTATTTCAACTTTCATGTTACCATAATGAATTTTTTGGACATGAACCATCGTCAGAGACAAGATGTGTTACAACATAGTGGCAAAAAATAGTAATAACTAACATAAAATTCCTCAAAATAAATTATGCTCTCTTCTCGAAAACTCTCCGTCCCATACTAGAAAATAACTACTCAAAAACTCATAAATACTCAAAATTTGAGGAGTCCCATTGAAAATGCCAAATGCTGCCTTGAGAAGAAGCCACATTTAAAATGTTTTTATCTCAACTTCCAACTAATATAATCTAATTACTTCAAAAATGTCTCTACCATAAATGAAATGACAAAATTAGGTTGAAACATCCAGTGTATAGTTACTTTCATAGTTATTAGTATCAATTCGTCGAGAGAGATGTTTCTACGACAAGGCAAATGCTCCACAGCCATTGGTCGAATTGAATAAAAATTGGTACGTTTAGAGCCACCTGTTTGCCGAAATTGAGGGGAAAACCAGTCATTATTTTACAAATTTAAGTGTCGCGTGACAATACAATAAATGGATAATCCAAAATAAGATAAATGAATAAACATTTCCCAGTGTTGGGCAGTGATTGGAGGGAGACATTTTGAGGGTCGTAATCAAACTTTTTGTACAATGTTTATAAACGAAGAGGGTCATATCAAATTAATTCTTTGTTTAAATTGATTCAACTTATCCTCTCCACAAAAACCGATAATTTGATTGGAAGTCTCTTGCCTCGTGATTTTCTTGCTAAGTATTTGATTTTTCACGTGTGATTCACACACATTTATCTAAATTTACTTAATTTCACATTCTAAACATTTTTTTTATTAATCGTGAATGTCCGAACCAATTTACACGCACCTCGATTAATCACACGAGACCTTGAAGTTTACGATCAGATACTCACCTCAGTGACCCTGAAATTTACGTTCTAAACATATTTAAGTAACAAATTAAGACACATGCTACTTTTAATTAGCACATTAAACTAGGAAAAAATGCTTAAATAGTATAATTACTAACTATATTCGACTTTGTTTTCTAAAACGCCTTTTAAGTTAGGAAAAATGGAAGATTGTGGAATAACAATGATTGTGCTAAAAATGTAGGTTTCGATGCACTCTTTCTAATAGTTTATAATGTATAGAGAACCCAAAAAAGATGCAAAATAAAATCAACTTAAATTCAGAACCGCTATTCGAAATTGTAATGAAACATTGGATCGCTCATCAAGATTTATATCATAGAAGAAGGATTCCTAAATTATTTTGTCAAAAATAGCAAAACATAGGATTTGGTTCTTTATATTTGTTCATACAAAAATGTTCCACTAAATTGACAAACGCAGACAGTTTAGATGGTGCACCTTAATCTATCTTCAGAATTACTAACTAGAGAAAGGCACACAAGCCAAATACACATCACTTTGATATTTAAATGCTCTATTTGATCAAAAGAATGGCATATTTCGCCCAGCGGACCTTTCTTCCAATCAGCTCTGGTTGTATGTAGGTGCATTATTCAATGATGGAGGAGCTGGTCTAGGTCTCGCATACTCCGCAAAAATAACCCATCCATCCAGAAACTACAAAGAAAACATAGAATACTCAAGATTCAAAATATGGAACCAAGGTAACTTCCCACCCCTCACCCCCACCCCCAAAAAAAAGAAAAAAAAAGGACCAAAGAATCGCACTGGCATGCTCAACATACATTCCAACCCATCACCAAAGTGAAAATGTTAAACGAACCCATTCAGTTTGGTCCTTATCATGCAGGGATTACAAGGTGCAGATTTACTTCAAATCTAACTTCACAAGATATGCAGAATATGGGCATATACAAATTCACGACATGGTTTCAAATCCAAACATTTTACAACTAAATAAGTTACCCAACTACTTTAGCATATATCAACCATCAAGATGAAGTTCATCACCCCACATGCACTAGATAATATTAGGTCCTGTGTTCCATCTTAAAAGACCAACTCACAAGAGTTTGAGTTACTCCTCTTAATAAAGTTGACATTTTAAGATGGAACCCAAGTTTTAATATGGTAATAGAATCTATTAAACTCCAACGTGCAATTCGATCCAATTAAGACTCATAAAAACGAGTACACGAATTTCAAAATTGATTTGCTCAAACGAGACACCATTTTGTGAGAGCATGTTGATGGATAACGAAAACATATACCAATTTATAATTGGACTACTCCGTTTAATAAGATTGACAATTTAAGATGAAACCTCAAGTTTTATTAGATAATTACAGTTCCATGGGGAAAGGCCTTAAGAGGAAGAGATAATAACTTTAGAATATGAAAAGCTGTGAGATGATCATGGTAACAGGAAATATTTTGTTCTCTCCAATTAGGTAAAGCTCAAAGAAAACTAAGAGGAAAGGAAGTTGTCTGCCATTTGAAGATATCGAATGCTGCATATTATTTCAGGGTAGGAATAAAACATTGTAAAAGGAAAAGTGAAGAGGACAAGAAAAAACAACCCAAAAGTGAAAGACGCTCTTTCTATTCTTCCAAAAGTGAAGACACAATCCCATTTTTCTACCCATACCCTTTACACAATTACTCTCCCACGGTCTCCTTCCAAACAGAGACTATAGCTAAAATGTGCATTAAAGATCAGAAAAAGTTTTTTATTCACTAGATCTAGAAGGTATCCATTCAGCCATCTCAACTCACCTGGCCA
>CAIGRK010010779.1:0-11680 GCA_903798315.1 Fraxinus greggii | reverse complement strand
CTTATGAACAGTAAAGGCAAACTAACTCTTTTATTTAAGGTAGAGATGTTTTGATCATCTATTTTATCTCCCTAATCCATTGATTTAATTTTCGAAACCAGATTTTGACAATGTTAGCTGGTACAAGCATAGCTGCAGCATGGCAAACTTTTGCCTTAATCAAATGTGGAGACCCTCATTTGGGATGGTTTCCAATATGCACCATAGTGCCTGATTTTTGCAACAAAATAATAGGTTCCTTGGTTGCTACTTCTATTGCATCCTTCATGAGTTTTATGTTCCTTTCACGTTAGTCTAAATCCCTCTATGTTGGACTCTACATCTTAGTCAAGAAATTTCCATTCTTGCCTAGTCTTCGCAATTGAGTTCTTTCTACTTATTTTTGTAATCACAAATTTCAAATCTTTTATGAGATTTTTGTGAGGGGTCGACGATTTTGGTGTGTTTTCTACATAGTATCGAAGAGCGCTGCATTTGCTATTTTTCTTCTTTTATGACATTTAGTGTTGTCAACACATATACAATAGAAGTTATATCATCTAGTGTCGAATATAACAATTTTATTGTGTTTGTGGTAATTTTTTGCTTAATGTTTAGGATTGTAGCATAATAAGAGTATTTCCGAGAGACTCTATTTTTCTACAATTTAGAGAGAATTTTTAAATACTTGAACGGGCTCTTTATATTTAACACTTAATTTTACTACTTCCAAAAAATATTTATTATTTATCACTATCTTTTATTTTCATTAGCTTCCCTCCAAATTATTATATTATTTTTCTCTATTTAAAATTGAAATATTTTAAATGCATTTAAGTTAAAAGAATAATAATATCTTACACCAATCTATGTAGCATTATGTAATAGGTTCAATTAAAAGTAAAAATTATGTAATTTATTTAATTGAAAAATAATAATATCTAACACCAGTTGTGCTAGAGCCCTGATTTAGGTGGGAGCATATCATAGGTCCTATGAAATGGCACCACTTCCTTGTATTTAATGGAACCAAAAACTTAATGCTACTAATGCTGCTACTTGGACTAGTCTTAAACACTAGTAATACTGAATATCAATATTCAAATTAAAATGTTAATTAAAGTATCTCTTTAAGCATAATTTTAAGGAGCTGACTTTTTAAAATGGAGAATATTTTATATTTGAAAAGTCTCTTGGATATGCTCTAATATTTAAGTTTCAATTACAATAATATTACACACAAATTCAAAATTTTTCCTTATTTTTTAACTATACATTCTCTATCAAAGTACTATTCTGAAATACATTTTGGGCAAAAAAATTAGGGCACAAGCAGGCTCTTAATAGTCTCACTTCTCTTACAATCTCAACTTAACCATGTTTTCGTAATATGATAACATATTTACTTAGAATTTATTGCTCTTGTACACTACATTATGCCTCGGGATTAAAATTATGTTTTTAGTAGATTTTGATAAAAATTGATAAAATATGTAGTTGAGAAATTGTGAATCGCGTAAAATATTTGATTAAAATTAATTATTAACTTTCACTTACCAATCAGGGGTTATGTTTCAATTATTAATTACACTTCCCATGTTATCACATACTATATTCCTTTCATATCCATGGACAAATCTACAGTGAGGAGCAATGAGATCCATTGCCTCCACACTAGATTTGAAATTCATAATTTTGAAATAGATTTTTCAAGATTTCACACAAAATTTTCTAAAGAGTTCCTTATAATTTTCAATTTTTCCCCGATAAATATATTTTGTGAAATTTGCACCCACAACTCTACTCACCTAGCTGTTCAAATCCATTATATTAAGAAACCCCATCCTATTTTTTCAAGTGTTAGTTTTATGATTGTAACGATTTGAACTAACCCGAAGCTCCACTCTTTAAAACTTAATAGATGGTCCCTCGAATTTGACAACAAAAAGAAGGCATCTCACATCGAATGTGTGAAATTTTTTCTTCCAAAGAACTTGATTTGGTTGGAACAAAAAAGAATAACAAGTGAGCTTGTAATTTCAAAAGGACTTGAATTTCTTTTTAAATCTCAATAGAAAATCTACACGAGTTAACTAGGCATCATCGATATGTGAATTCATGCAATTTTATTATGCGTCTAAGTACGATTCACCTCTATCAATCACTCAAGAGGTATATTGTCACACAACTCTCCTCTTTTCCCAACCTTTATCCCTCTCCATAAAGCATTATTGACATCTAACAAATATATGAGTAATCTTATACAAAAGCAATAACAATTAGTGTTAAAATCTTTCCAAACAAGATCATATTTGTCACCAAGATGAGGACAAGACAAAAGAGGAGATCCTCTGCCACTACATGTTTTCTTCTAACAAAGCATCTGTTTGGTACACATTAAAATTTTTATGCTCATTCTTCTACTCATTTTCAACCACATATTTTTTAATAAAATGATATTTTTCATCACATTAATAACTTTTCCTTCTTTTTCAATCACACATTTTTCATCAATCTATTATTTCAAAATATATTCTTTCAAAATAATGTGGTTCAAACACACCCTAAAATTTTTACCTTAGAGGACCTTGTCATGTCATGATTTTTTTTTTCTTTACATTGAATAAGTTGAGAAATAGCTATTAATTTCAGAATAACACCGCCTACTCTACCCTCTTAGCATACAATTTAATAGTGAAAAAGAAAGATAGAATAATCAATGAGAAAGGTCGGTGTGGATTATATCCTTTATACGATGACCCACGCTTTTCACATTTTTTATCAAAAAACGTTGCTTCCTCACATCACATTACATTCATATACAATACTCGGAATCTGCTTCTTCATTTTCTTTTACTCGCAGCCTAAGCAAACTTTATATACAAATACTTCGTATCTATCCAGCCATCCTATCTCTCTCTAGAATTTTGAGCTTCTTTGAGAATCTCGAACAACTATGGCCTCTGGGCTATCGGGTAGGGGAAGAGATTCAGGCTCGAAATCTTTCGATTTCGGGTCGGATGATATTCTTTGTTCGTACGAAGATTTCGGCAATCAGGATGGGAATAACGGAAACCACGCCGATCCGTCTTTTCTAGCTAATTCGACTAAGGTATTTCTTTGAAGAATTTATGGTCTTTTTTGTTTCCAGTTTTTCAAATTAGGTTTTAATTTTACGGGTAACTTTCGGATCGATTGTTGATATTTGGTCTTCAGTGTTTACTTTTGTTTATTCACGCTACTGAATCAGGTATTTTTATTTTTTATTTTTTTCCATTTAAACTTAGAAAATCGTTATTTCTTTTTCTTGAGCTTTGTGAAAAATGGTCTACGCAGACTAATAAGGTTTTTCAAGTTGAATTTGTATATTTACGTGTTAATTTTTGCTGAGATAAGGGACTACGCTTCTGTGGTTAAGATGAGACTCGATTTGTAAGATAGAAGGAAAATAATCATTTAACGAAAGGAATATATATTGTGCATATGACTAAGTTTACAGGAAAGCGTCCTTTTATTTGTTTGTGCTATCATAACCTTCAGAAGTTTGTCAATTAATCAGAATGAAAGAAATTGGGTTAAGATCATCACTATTACAACTTAATTACTGAAATTATGCGAAAAAAATTAAAATGTTGTTAAGGAAAATGGGGAAACGAAATAAGGGGAATTGGAAATATGCCTTTTACTAATATTTTTCTTTGAAATCATAGGAGAAGGTGAAGAAGTTTTAGTAGAGAATTTGATGATCATATAGCTCTTTGCGTTTACTGGTTTTTTGGTTGTTGATCAAGTTTGTATAAGCCTCATAATGATTCTATGCTCTAAATTAAGCAGGAATTTCACAAAAACAGAGTGGCTAGATCGGCTGGTTTTTCTACTACTTACAGTCCACGAGAAGAATCTTCATTTAATCAAGGTGTTATCTCTACTGTTGACAAGACCATGAAGAAGTATTCAGACAATCTCATGCGTTTTCTTGAGGGAATTAGCTCGCGACTGTCACAGTTGGAACTATATTGTTACAATCTTGACAAATCTATTGGGGAAATGCGTTCCGAGTTAGTTCGTGATCATGGAGAAGCAGAGACAAAACTCAAATTTCTGGAAAAGCACATCCAAGAGGCGAGTCAAATCTCTTGTAGTTTTTGTTTTCGTTACTTCTATGCTTAGTGAGGTCCTACATATGAGTTGGGCATTTTACATTTCTCTTGGTGCAAGGACTGTATGATGCTATCTTCTGATGCATTCACTAAACCCATTTAAAGGACATGTTAGTCTTGTCAAATATACTCAGTAAGACTCGATGCCTCTCAATGTGAGTGA
This sequence comes from Fraxinus greggii, assembly GCA_903798315.1. NCBI lineage: Eukaryota > Viridiplantae > Streptophyta > Magnoliopsida > Lamiales > Oleaceae > Fraxinus > Fraxinus greggii. The sequence goes on along the minus strand of CAIGRK010010779.1, from coordinate 7,378 downwards.
TTCTCTCATTATATAGAAAAAAAATTATAACTAAATATGGTAGCTATCAATTACAATATTCATTAATGTAATCTATTAAATATTCAAGCTTTCCTTATATTCCACTGATATTCCCCTCAAATTAATGCTGGTAAAAGCATCAATTTGCAATCATGAACTGGTGGCAGTGACAATGGTCATGCCCACGAAGGAAAGACCCAAATCATAGCTAAATGTGGTAACTATCAATCACAATACTTATTTACGGTAACCTATTAAATATGGTAACTTTCCTTATATTCGTGCTTTCCTTATATTCTGCTAACAAGACTGGCAAGTGTTGGTAGATATATTGAATCACAGGAGTGTAAATGTGGTCCTGCTTTTGCTGTCTTTTGAAATCTATTAATCATTTTTGCTGGATGCTTAAGCTCATATGTTGTTTAGGTATCTTTCAAGTTTTAACATAGTTTATTTCACAAAAACCATTATTTTTGGTGTTGTTATAGGCATCATTTTTCCTGTCAGCAGTTATTATAGTTTAGATGTTTTCTATGTATTGCATCAAATTCCGTCATTGAACATTTGCACGCAGGATGAGTTAATTATATGTATACTTCCTCATCTAACATGATCGTCTGAATATGCAAATGTGGCATCTTGGTTTGGCGACTAGTGATATGGTTTAGTGCATTATTGATCGTGTGCCGGATCAAGTTCTTCTTTCTTCGTATCTGTCTTGATGTAGAGAATAGAAATTCTTCAGGTGCTGCCGATGATCTAGTTTTCTGATTTTTAATGCAGGTTCACAGGTCTGTGCAGATCATAAGAGATAAGCAAGAACTGGCTGAAACTCAGAAGGAGCTGGCCAAGCTTCATCTTGTGCAAAAGGAATCCTCTGTGACTAGCAATTCACCACAGAACGAGGATAGACTATCACAGCCTGCGATTGATGCCAAAAAGAGTGATAACTCATCAGATGCACATGGTCAGCAATTGGCACTTGCTCTACCACATCAAGTAGCTCCTCAACCTCTCCCCCCTACACAACCCGTTGAGCATCAGCAGGCTCCTCCTATGGCACCCCCACCATCCTTGGCTTCACATAGTATGGCACAAACACAGTCATATTACTTGCCTCCATCGCAGGTTCAATATCTGCCAACACAAACTCAAATTCAAGATCTCTCTAGGATGGCACCTCAGCAGACACAATCAAACCAGAACTCACAGGTGCAGTCGTTGCCCCAATATCAGCAGCAGTGGACACAGCAGCCTCCTCAGCAGGTTCAACAACCCCAGCAGCTCCATAATCAACCGCAGATTAGATCCTCATCTCCTGCACTTTATCCTTCCTATCCACCAAATCAGCCAAATCCTTCTGCAGAAATGACTCCTAATAGCGTGCCAGTGCAAGTGTCATATTCAGTAACTTCCCAACTGGGCACCGCTGGACCTGAGGCAATGTCTTATGGTTATGGTGGTGTTGGCAGACCAAGTCAGCCTCTACCTCCCATGCAGCATCCGAAGACTTCATACAATGCACAATCAGGAGATGGGTACGTGCCTAGTGGCCCTCGTCCAGCACTTCCCTCGGGAAATGCTTATATGATATTTGATGGTGAAGGAGGAAGGACACACCATCCAACCCCACAATCTCACTTTCAACAAAATACTTATCCTCCAACTAGTGTCCCTCTCCAAAACCCACAGCATATGGCTAGCTCTAATATGATGATTCGTCCACCTCAATTAATGCGTAGCCATCCTTACAATGAGTTGATCGAGAAATTGGCAGGCATGGGTTACAGAGCTGATCATATTGTTGGCGTGATTCAAAGGATGGAAGAAAGCGGGCAGCCTATCGATTTTAATACCGTGCTTGACAGGCTGAATGGACATTCTTCTGGAGGTTCTCAGAGAGGATGGTCTGGGTAAGCATTCCGCAAACAATCTCCTATTGCTAGTACGATTTCCATAAATCCGGTTTTTCATGCATTGAATAAAGGATAGTAAGAGTCGCATGATTCAGTATATAAAGGGTTGAAGAGATCGTTTTATATTTGTAATCTCTTTCCCCGTGTTTTTATATTGCTTGTTATAAATCACGGTTTTCTTTTTAATTGCAATGGATAAGACTGAATGGCCATGTTCTATTTATGCTGTCTAATTTGATTCTTCTCAAGTCTCTTGCCGGAGTGCTTGGAATAATAGAGGGTTTTTTAGGTCATGGGCCTTTTTTCTTGGCTAAGGGGAAATTTTAATATCTGCAAATAGGAAATCAATAGAATGACTCATAGATTATTACTAAGCTTCCATTTGGCAACCAATTTATATAAATTTAGTCAAAGCCATGTACTAATTTCAACTACAATTTGAGTATCTCATTATTATGAAATTTATTACTATTTCTTACGTTTATAAATGATTTCTCAAGTGTTAGCTAAGTAGATGAGAAACATGGTAGCTCCTATTGCTTTGGCTTCGCCTATCTTGTTGGCCTATAAGCTACACAACTAAAAGAAATAAATGAAAAACATGGTAGCTTCTATATTAATTGAGATATCGTTCCCTTTTGTTTGTTTTGTGTTTTAAGAATCAAAAACATCAAATAAGAATTAGTTTCAGCCGAAAAGAAGGCATCTGGCTGCACTTTCGAGCAAGTTATCTTATTAGGACTACGCTTCAATCACTTCTCCATGGTTAACGACCGACCCACCATTGAAACATACCCGACAAGAAATACCTAAGCATTAGTTCACTTCAAAAGGTGATCATGCAACACTTCCGATGGAGGCTATATTCTTACTACTTCACTGATCATTAGCATTGTATTGGGCACTTAGCGTGTACTTATGGAAAAAGTAACGTTATTCATAGTTAACGATTACAATTATACTTTTTATTTGAGGCATTAACATATTATTTGAGACAACAAAATTATAGAAAATTAATACATCAAGTAACAAGTTGTCATATAAAATGACTACTACAATCTTTGACCATGAATAACATTACTCCTACAAAAAAAATGCATTGTTGACATGTACAAAAAGCAATACTGCGCATGATAAACACCTGAGAAGTATTCCCAAAATAAGAAAATATCCAACGTAAACAACAGATGGGAACCAATTACCGAAATAATTGCACGTTGTAACTCACTGTCATCTCTGTAAATAACAACACAAACTCGAGAAAAACATATTTAATATTTATTGAAAATGATAAAATTCGTTACTTTTTTTTTTTTGAAAACACGAAAAATACTTAGTAGACGTCGGGTAATCTCTCAAACTTTAAAAATACACACATCATAAGAATGACCATGCACAACACAGCCACAACACTCGTTTGTAAAGAAAAGCTCCTTGTCTAAGCTTAAGAAACAGTTATACAAGTAAAACAATAAATTTCACAATTATTGCAAATAAGTTTCTGTTACACCTTTTTAATAATGAGGCTCCAGATTGCAGACACCTGACGCCACGTGGCTCCCAGAACAGGCCTCACACTCCATGTCGCGTGCATGAACTGAAACCTTGAGCCTCTCTACTGTGGCACCGGTGCACCAAAATACGTCCTTCTGGCTGACCGAAGTAATGAAGTGAGACGTGTCGAGGTGCGAGTCGCCGAAATGATATGACGGATCACTCATTGCTGGCGGAGGCATGGGGTCATCACCTCAGCTCTTCTTATCTGAAGGTCTTTTGATAATCTGTAGGTGATTGATTGACGTGATATCTCCGTAGTAGACACCAATATGTCAAATTATTAACTCTTAGCAGGAAGCATTGAATGCTGCATTAAATAACCATCAACCTATGATTGATGGATTGATACCTAGGAGGGGATATGGACTGTTCTCGCCATCAGATGAGGCCACATGTCTCCTCATCACGCAATCAGTATTTCATCTTGAATGCTATATAAAACCATGTATTTGATTATCTAAAGGACATTTCAATTTCTCAAGAACACTAGTGAAAGAAACGTGCGTTGCACGTTAGTTGATTAATGTTTGTAAATTTGGTTAATGTTATTTTTAAATGTACTGCGCATTTTGAAATATATTCATATGTATGGTACATAATTTGTAATTATTTTTTTCACAGCAATAGATTGGCATCAAATAAGTGTAAATTTTCATAATTGTTTTGAATAAGTAATTCTTTGAATATATATATATTAACTAAAGCAACTATTGTATTAAAAATGTTTTAATATTGAAAAACAAAAAATTCTATTGTGTTGATTTTATAATAAGAAAGTGGGAAATGTTTACATATCCTGTAAATAATGCAGTTGGGTTGAAATGTTAAAAATAAACTTTTACCTAATATTGTATTTTATTTATGTTTCTCAATTTTTATAAATTTTTATTTACTTGCGAATCGTTTGATAAAAGCATAGGGTAGGGTTGGTAGAAGGTTGGGATGGAGTAGTGCTATTTGTGTTTCGTCTGGTTAGAAATGTCTACAAGATAGAAATGATTTTGTTTTGGAAATGATTTTGGCTGATGGTTCTATTGATCTGATCGTGCATGAAGGAGTTTGCTTAAAACTTAAGTTGTTCTCTTAGAGAGTTATGTATTCATATTGATAATGTCATTAGCACTTAAGAGTAATAATAAGAAGCTATTTAGTAATCTCGTTTGTTATCAATCAGAAGCTGTACAATGTAAGAAATAGAGACAACTGGACACAAACATGAACCAAAAGGATAGCAAAGACCAAAAACCACTACACTATTTAACATATATTAACCAAAGGAAACTTGCTACATGTACAGCATACCTTACAGCTCTCTCACATGAGGGTGGGTCCGCAATCACGAGACCAACATTATGTGAGAGAGCTATACATTGTACAACTTTTAAAAGCTGTACAAACAGCCTTATTCTAACCAAAATATGAAAATTTGGATGTAGAACAGTTATAGAGCCAAACTACAAATGATGTTTGGTTCAATAACTACTTCATCAATAGCTTGAAATACAAGTGATATTTTAAAGTATATACAAATTCCAGAATTTAATTCTAGCGACATCTTGTACTTGAAACTGGAATGAGACAAAAGGAACAAAAACTATTTCTGACTTTGACTAAAACCATTTTGAACTTTCATCATTTATCTAAGGCTTCAACATTCTGCATCATTCAAGAGCCTCATGAATGGATCAATTCAGTGCAATGCCTTCGCCTTTGCCACTATGTTCTGTTTCATCTTCTTTGTTTTTGGAATATGTAGGACGGAAGCTAAAAACAATTCCCTTTTAGCTGATGATTCATTAAAATCATCATGTGTGTAGTGTAGTGATTTAGCTAGTGGAGTTAAAGATGTGATTTCATCAATGCTCTCATGTTAATTTTTCCCTGTTGTCGAAGACGGATCTACAATGAAGATGACATCGTACTTGTCTTCTACATTTTTCTGTTTCACAGCTTTTACATAGAAAAACAGATCTTCAACTGCTGAAGTGACAATTGATTCTAGAAGGTTTGTTGTGTGATGCTGAAAGAAGAGGAGCACACTATTTAGTAATGTGAATGAATGTATGATAGTGTAATAATTTTAAAATACGTTTGAGGTGGGTACCAGAGTTGTTTCTTTCATCAATGTGAGTGCGGAGCATTGTAAGAATTTTTCAGCATGTTCTATCATTGTAGCATCAATATATCCTGATGAATCTTTCAATTGGATAGAAGCTCTTGCCCTATGGGAATACGACATAGATAGATGGAATAAGAGGTGGAGAAACATGTATTGTATTCAATTCTACTTGATGTATATAGAATGATCACCTTGGAATAGCACGGACCAGAGAGTATCTACAAAATGAGTAGCAATGGATTTTATCAAAATCGGCATATATAGATTTATTGCAGTTGTTGCACGACCTGTACCAGAAAGACTAATCGTGATGTGTGATATGTTGTTTTTCTTTTAACCAAAAGTAGTTTTGCTATGTTAACAAAATAAAGATGAGTTAATAATATGTATGTTTGAAATTGAACAATGAGGAAAATAAATTATAGTATAGAAAGACTAAATATAAGAATGAGGTTACGTACCACAAGCAAACGCCCATCTATATTTATGAATTGGGTGATTTCGTCTTCTTTTGGAATGGACACTCTTGAGGAAGTCAATCCATAATAACATTTCTTGGTTACAATCTCATTCAGCTTTTGAAGATTTGTAACAGAGATGATTGTTTTTGGAAATTGAATAGAATCTGCAAGTTCAAGATTTTAAATGTCCAGGTCTACTTATACCTTTGATGTTCATTTTGTAAAGTAGTTTTTTGTAAAAATAGTATCCCGTCATTTTATAGCTCTTTTATATTAGATAACTAAATCAGGTGATTTATATTTGTAGTAAAGGTAGAAACGGGTATAAATTGAAGTGTTTCAAAATTGAATTACATATGAAAGGTATGTTATTGTTAGTCTTCTAGTCCCTCGATTCACATAAACTTGAATGAAGGATATCTAAAACAAATTAAACTGTGTTTTTTACATCTCTTGTAAAAGAGTATAGGGGTATAGGACACAAATGCATCACATTGAGATGTTAAATGTTAACTGCAAAAGTTGAATAAAGTTGAAAGGCATTAGTAAACTATGAATGCTAATATGTAAATTAACACTATAGTACATGTTCATAAACTTTTCTNTAAATCAGGTGATTTATATTTGTAGTAAAGGTAGAAACGGGTATAAATTGAAGTGTTTCAAAATTGAATTACATATGAAAGGTATGTTATTGTTAGTCTTCTAGTCCCTCGATTCACATAAACTTGAATGAAGGATATCTAAAACAAATTAAACTGTGTTTTTTACATCTCTTGTAAAAGAGTATAGGGGTATAGGACACAAATGCATCACATTGAGATGTTAAATGTTAACTGCAAAAGTTGAATAAAGTTGAAAGGCATTAGTAAACTATGAATGCTAATATGTAAATTAACACTATAGTACATGTTCATAAACTTTTCTAACACTTCACAGAGACACATATTTGTTTAGAGGCAAGTTTGTTCAGTTACATGATTGATCAATAGGTGGAAGTTTTTTACGCGTTAAGAGAAAAGAGTACGTGTTTTTAGACTCATGTTTGATCAGTTACATGTTTGATCTATATTGTTCTGTTCTTAGACTCATGTTTCTTTAACTGAGGTTGTATTTTTTTTTTCAGCTAGCTGAAACAAATTAAACTGTGTTTTTCACATCTCATGTAAAAGAGTATAGGGGTATAGAACACAAATGCATCACATTGGGATGTTAAATGTTAACCGGAACAGTCGAATAAAGTTGAAAGGCATTAGTAAACCATGAATGCAAATATGTAAATTAACACTTTAGTACATGTTCATAAACTTTTCTAACACTTCACA
>CAIGRK010010772.1:0-12890 GCA_903798315.1 Fraxinus greggii | reverse complement strand
TGAAAAACATGCATTAATTCACATGATTTATCCCACAAGATTGCATACGCCATAACTATCATACCTAATACTTAAGCACCCGGTTGACACCCATCTTTTTTCCATCTCATTTTGCTACAGTTCACGCTTGACATTTGCATGTGTGAATTCAGAATTTTTTGTCAGGATAATTAATGTGGTTAGCCATTGTGTCAGCATGTTTAATGTTGTTTCATTTGTTTGGACAATTTCAGCCCCAAATTCAATTGGCTGTTTACATCCTTGCCCACCATCATTTTAATACAAACATTTGAAAGTCACCTATCATTTATTCAAGGACATATTCGAAATGTTAAAAAATATGAAACTCATCTGATGGCCAATGTCATGTAATGGTAGACAATCCATCCTTGTGGTCTAAGATGGGGCTCACAACTGTAGCAAAATGGATTGAAAAAATTGGCAAAAAATGGGTGTCAAATGGGGGCTTATTGTCCATATGTTAAATATGCAATGTTCTATCTACTGCGATCCTCGCAATACTACAAATGGGCAAGAATTTATCGAATTGATAGCTGAATAATTAAATAATACAATATGAATGCGTAAATAATTAAAAACCCAAAAAATTAACAAATTAACGAGTTCTGAATTGAATTTAACAACTAAAGGTTCATAATACATACAATACAAATGAAGAATTTAGCTTAAATTTTTTGTAATTAAATTACACAAAAAAAATTGGAAAAAATCACCCGGAATGAAGAAAGAGGAAAGATCCACGTTCTCGTCTTGAGTCTTAAAATGGGGCTATGAATCTTCAATTCCTTATATGATTCGTCCTGATTTGATGTATAAATGTTCTTCGCCTTAAAAAAATATGTAGAATATGTGTATAATTAGGTCCAATGGAGGTTCACCATGTTCTAGTGAAGTTCTTGTATTTAAAAGATGTCAAAAAAATTACATTGAATTGTTTGGGGCACCTTTTTGGTTAAGGCACGTGCCTTGGTCTCTCTAATGAGGCAGATTTTAGTATTTTTGTCATAACTTTCTCTCCTAATATCTGATTGAAGTGATTCAAAATGCGTGAAAAGTTAACTCAAAAGGCTATAATTCTTTAAATGTATCATTTTTCCAATTTGAATGTTTACCATGCCAAAAAGGGTCTCAATTTGAGGCTGAAAATTTAGAGCATAACTCTTTTGGCTGAAAATTGACGTTTGATAATATTTTGACTATATTTTATTTCTTTGACTTGTTTTCTAGTCCAATTGACACCTAATACTCTCAAAACTTCATTGAGAGGTTTGTCACAACTTTTGAGTATCTGCACTTTGAATATCTTATAATTGAGTCCATTTTGACTATTTTTCTCCAATTCTTCATCAAATCATATGTTTTACGTATTAAACATAATACATAACAAATTAGGTAGTTCATCAAAAGAACTACAAAAATGTCAGACCCATACTCTAAAATTAACGGAATCAAACATATTCATATTCTACTCCGGAAAATGAATAACATGATATATTTATTTGTCTAATATCATTTAGAATGTGAATAAAATAATTGAATTCAAAGTCACCCAGTTGAAACTTAGAAAAGTAAAGAATTTGATGGAATTGTTGGGAAAATGAATGGTTTATATGTGCAATTTTGGCCTTTGGGTTTGAGCCCTAAAGGGCCCCCAATTTTGTGGAAACCTATATACCATTGGATCGAACTGCATGCATGCGTTGTTGTTATCTGAGTCGATTCAATTGTGGCTACGGGTGTGGGTCCTTATTTCACCAACTACAGGTTTGGCTCTTGAGGTTTCACGCCTCAAGGCTGTATTCTCGCACTAGTAGGCCTACAGCCTTGACAACTTACAGACACAAGCTTGTAGGTAAGATGCTAGACAATACATGCATATGATCACATCATTGGTGAACTCTTTGGTAAAATAAGCCTCAAGCCTACCTATTGGCGACCTTTTCGCGCTGAATGAAAAGATGAGCATTCTCAATGCGTGAAATTCTTTCCCATTTGAATTCACTTATGTCTTCGTAGCCAAAAGTGAACTTTGTATCAACTCGCACTCCTCTCATTGCAAGAATAATAGGAGTACCATCTCCCCATAGACGAGTATCCATACAGTTCTACCTTGCACATCTACCCATATTAACTCTGCATACACCTCCTCCGGTAACAATTCTCATCATATGCCCCCATAAACACTAGTTCTTCGGGTGGACGGCTGTCGACCTCAGCACCATAGCGCATGTTGAAGCAAATAAACAATCTCCATCATTGTGCTCTGCAACGTGCACTCCACGAAACAAACTTGACAAAGCACGTACGCACATTCGCGCAACACATGCTATTCACGTCCATTATACCCAAAGGTTTCTTCATTAGTTTCAATTCCTTACTAAAATGTTTGTGGTCCGAAATCGTTTTTCCACAAGAATGGGTTAATGCACGCCATTGATCTCCCACAACCAACAACGCACATTTGATCGATCCTGCTCAGTTACCAACTTTCACAAATCATAAATTTAGATATCGAGTTTCCATGCCTCAAGGTAACCTTCTTCTCCTTCTTAGGCCGACAAGTCTAAACAATTGGCACACATGTACACTAATGGGTAGGATGCTAGAAAGCATGTGCATGGGCCACACATCTAGCTGTTGATGACCTTGTCGTGCTGAATGGGGGATGAGCATTCCCGATGTATAACACTTTGTCTTGCATATATCTTATTGAAAAAAATTTATTTTTAGGCCAAATTGTAATTAATCAAATTCTTTGGATACTAGGTGAAATTATTTTTAACCGTCTAAAATTCGAACAGTTGGATGTTTCTACGGAATTTTCTGGGTGTAACCAATGTTTGTTTGTATAATAGACATGTTTTCTATAATCGACATCTGTGATCGACGGTAAACAACGTTTGTGATCGAATTATAAAAAAACGTCGATTTTCGATTTGGACAAACACAGTTGTTCATTTAAAAAAGTATTTCACTACTATTCTTCTAGAGGCTTTTATGTTGTTTGAATGGTCACGAACAATTTATAAATAGCCTCTCTTTCTGCCAGAAAAATTAATCCATTCAAGTTCAATGATTCTTGCTTTGAATTTCCCTTATCTCTTCATTTCACCACTATTCTTCTAGAGGATTTTATGTTGTTTGAATTGTCACGAACAATTTATAAATAGCATATCTTTCTGCCAGAAAAATTAATCCATTCAAATTCAATAATACTAGCTTTGAATTTCCGTTATCTCTACATTCTGATTCTGTATTTCGAGTATGAAACATAAAGTCGAGTTCATAATAACTCTTATTGATCGTTATGCTACTTTTGTAAGAGATGAAATCCGTCGTATCCTGAAAGACATTTGCTGACTCTTTAAAACACAATTGAAATGAGCACATTCGTTTTAAGAACACATTCATGACTCAAAAAATCATTATGTGTATAGTTCAATCTCGTTCGTATTTATGTAATCTGAAAGAGTGTCTTCAAATTATCAAAATCACACTAAATCAGATAAAAATTAGCTCAATTAGCCATAATTTATAATAATTAAAAGCATGAATAAGTATGTAAAAATACACTTATCAAATACTATCAAACTTAAACTCTTGCTCATCTTGAGCAATATTATCTACTGTATACACAACCAAGCAAGCAAAAAATATAAATGCATTAAATGACTTTTTTGAACTCGCATCAAGTATTAATATTATTTGACAATTTATAAAAGCTTCATAGATAATGTTACTAAAATTAATCATTCACTTATTCAATACTCGATTGATGTGTATGTGTGCAAAATTAATCTAATTATCATGAACCTTTAGGTTCTCGACTCTCAAGTCAAATATTTCATTCTCTCATGGATTACATCCCTGATATTTATTTCACGGATACTTTCACAACACTCAAGTTTAATTTGAATTTCTCCAATGAAAGTTAATATCTCGATAGGTGAAGATTCTTCTTAAGTTTTTAATGTCTCAACCTCCAAATTTTAACTAGGATAATAATTCTCACTTGAAGTCTAAATCCCAAATCAATTAGTACATGCTTAATCGGACAAATATCGTGATTATAGTAGTTTTGCAACTGCCACAATATTCTTTGGCGTATTATTATTATTATTATCCATTCTTCTGCTTTTAAGATCTTTTCTTTGATTGTCAAAGGTAATTTTCCCAGTGCATTGTAGGAAGCCTTCTTTTCCGGTAAATCATCTCCTAAACATTGATAATGAGTAAGCTTATTCACTCAACAATGTTGGTAATTTTTCCTACGTACCAAGGCTAGTACAATTTTATTGTTTTTTATTGAGATTTGGGATCACGCCCTAATTTATAGTTATCACCTAGGTTCCACCCGTTAGCTCCACAATATCTTCAACAAGCATGGAATTAACACATGATCTCTCAAAAGAAAGACCTGCATCTCGAACTGTACAATGGACATCATCAATGAGCTTTGCTGCTAACACATGGTGCAATATAGAGGCGCTCGTACGCTCTCTTAATCTAACAAAAGCGAAAGAACCCTAACATAATTCTAATGGAGGCAGAAGGCTAAACCTAATCTACCCTCGCAGGGCAGGTCCTGTGGCTCCAAGCTGAAGCTGCCATAGCTTATTGCTAGAGCAATGGGAGGGCCACAACAGAGAAAGGTAAAGATAATGAGTGCTCCACACACGGGTGGCGGCAGGAGGCCCAGGCAAGTATGGAAGTTCATACTATCAGATGGGTGTTTAAATTGATTTTACTGAAAAAAGTCTATCAAAATAAGCAGTTTGTTAGATCCAATAACGTAAATACATACATATATAATTGAACAATTTGAGGAATTCCTGATCACCCAAGGGCGAAGATATCATTCCATTCAAAAGCCCCTTTGGTGGGTGTTCCTATGAGTAGAATCCCGACCCGAGTAGTTTTCCTTTTGAGTGATATAACCCATTTGTATTGGGGACGACAAATCACAGAACGATACAAGATTTTATCTAGAAAAAAGAGTATATTAATTGCAAATGGTATATCAAGTAACTACAAGGTGAGATCGCCCTTTGAACAGTTGCCTACCTTAATACAAGTATGACGAATGATAGGCAGGCAAAGCACCAGGAAAGGTACTAATGGTGCGGGGAGGAATACTGCTCGGATACAATTCACTTTCCACAACAGAATTGGCAAATTGATAAAGATCAGAGCCGGATCCTCGACTTGCAGCACTAACTAACGAGCCATTTGGCATCCCCGGGAATCCTTCCAAGGACGGTGACGGTCTGTACAAGCTAGTAAACCCGACTGATGACAGTTGTCCAGCATACCTTGCGCTCAAGGCTGCGTCACCACTCCATGAATGTGAACCAGTTGGAAGATGGACACCAGGACTCGCTGATATACCCGCTCCAACTCCAGAAGGGGGGAGCATTCTTTCGAATAGCATGCCTGCATCGGGTCCACCATGCACTACGGGTGTGCATGCAGAATAATTAACATCATGACCAGGAACTCCATTATCCAGCAGGTTTCTTCTGCCATCGACATGATCAGCAGCTACTTGCTGCTGTAGACCATGACCAGTAAAACGTTGACGTTTTGCTTCTTGAGTCTCTAACCTTTTTGATGCCTTGATTTCGTCCGTTCTTCTCTTTTGAGCATTTTTCTCTCCTGGTTTTTTATCAAATGCAGCAATATCTTTTTCTAGAGTCACAATCTTTGAACTGATTTGCCATCCAGAAAGAAGCTTTGCAGGATCAATCTTGTGCTTTTCTAAACATCTGATGACAGATTTTAGAGCAGCTAACTGCTTCTTATTGGCTACATTCTGCATAACATCAACGAGAAGAATGATCAACGTCGAGAGGATAGAAGAAAAGATATAAACCAGGAATCCAAGACCCCGTCTACTAGAAGAGGCAAAATATTTATAACCAGTGCTGCAGATGACCCCTGTGCCAATTGTTTTGCCTTTTTCCAAGATTCTTTCGATTCTCGTAAGAAGGATATCAGAATTGTTTGAGGATTAAACTTCTCCTGTAACCCAAAGGCATACACAATATCAACAGCATCCACTTCCATTTTATTCTTCGCCATTTCCTCCAGTGACACTGCATAGATATCAATTCATAGAGTTTAACAGTCAGTAAGCTTTATGAATAGCATACTGAAGAAGAGTAAAGACTGATCACGCAGGATGAAAGTTCAACATTTGAAATAAGAAGAAGTCGTCCAAGTTGAGGCCCACCAAAATTGAGGGAGGAGAAAGGATTAAGAGAGGACCATAAATAATTGGCAGATGCAAGCTTGCTCTGTTATAGTTTGAAGACGAGGATAGAACAAAGACCATGAAGATATTCAAAGATAGTGGAGAAACTTAAGCACCCCGACTAAAACAACCAGGCCCCTGGCCAGCAAAATGAGTCAATCACCCAGTCCGGAAACCTGTTCATTTTCTTTTCCCAAGAATTAAGAGGATTAAACAATTGCATCGATGTACAGATTAGTGATGAACCTTTCAGTATTTGTATACCTCTCTTTGTACATGGAGTTCAGTCCTTTGATTAAGTTCTAATGAGGGTTGAGGGGTTGGGAGATAGGGATAGAACAGGGAGGGAAAAGAACACACGCACACACACATACGGGGTAAGTTAACTGCCAAGGTAAAAGTTTCACACATTTATAACATGAATTCGTTAAAACATTTCAAGAAGAAGTCTCCAGCAATTGGTGCATGCAGCAGACCTCAAGCGAAGTGAAAAATGGGAAATTATAAGCTAGAGTTCATCAAATATGCAGCAACATATTGATTCCTATCGAAATATGAGTTCCCATAATTTAATATAAAGAGACTGGTAAAGAAATTGGTTCAAAATAATATAAATAATGATGCAGAAAAATGATTAGCATTCCAAAACACTTGTTAATTCGTTAGGATACTGAGAATTTGGGCATAGAAAATTCAATGATTCTCAAGGAATACCGAATAATTGGAATAAATGAGAAACTCTCAAACTTTATTGCTAACCAACCAAGAAACCAAAAACAGAAAATAAAAGTTTAAATACTAAAACCTAGAATAAAACCCTAAACCTGAAAGGAATAACTGCCCATGAGCAACTTAGCCCCTGTTTGGCCTCTATGTTCCGAAACTCATTTTTCCTAAACTCATTTTCAACCACCCATTATGAGCCCCTTATCGACTTTTCAACCACACGTTTCATCAATAAAAACCTGATTTTTAGCCAAATCACACACGGACTTAAAGTGCAAGAAATAATAATAATAATTATAAAATGGAGAAATATATTAGTAAAATTCGAGTGCCTTTTATAGTATCCAACTTCATCATTCTCTTCTAGTCGAAGAAGATCCATACTCGAATCTTGCACCATGCCCATATCCAAAGTCTTGTGATAGTGTTACTCCAACACGTAATATTGAAATAACGGGTTGCTCATGCGACGCATCAATTACATCGTTAACACCAAGTTTACCACTACTTTTCGAATTATATTGACCCAATAATAGATGCCTACTAGAGAATTCAATAGGTTACCAACACCAAAGAATTCTTAGGCCACACATTGTGTCTCCCATGAGTCACTTGCACACTTATTGGAAGCCCAATACCACGCTTCTTTAAATCAGATAGCCCACCACTAACCCTGGGACACCATTGCCCACTTGCCCACTTATTGGAAGCCCAATACCATGCTTCTTTAAATCAGATAGCCCACCACTAACCCTTGGACACCATTGCCCATGTATATCTCCTTCTCTAAGAATCACAAATTTGAAGCCTGCTTCCCAAAATAGTCCACCTCAATTCTGTCAATCTCCAAGTCTCCTCCATCGAGTATTGCTTCAAAGTAGATAATAAATCAAGCTTCAACAAATAATATTCATCATTTCATTTTTTTTTGAAATCCAACGTGTAGCCTATTGCAACCTCTGATACTCTAGAATCCACACGTGGCCTTGAATTTGTGGGCTTAACCTGTATATTTTCCAAATTTGTGCCGTCTTTCCCAGTTTAACCTATCGATAGTCGACACCTTTTTAGTTTTCAATAATATTATTAGTTAATAAGTTTCTAATTATAAGTTGGAAGCCTGTTAGATTGTGCTATCTTTGAATCTGTATAAACTCATATAGTGCTTCTAAATTTATAATCAGAAAGATATATTTAGAATTTCAAACAATAGGCTTGGTCGAGTTGTGTGATGCAATTCAACCCCCAACCCCACGATGATGCCTGTGTTTCTTTTCTTCTCTTTCTTTCATAGATATTCAGCAAGTTAAGTACATTCATTAGAAGCTTAAACATCGAAATAATGATCTTCCCAATGAAATTTTGAACTCTAAAGTACTATTTGTTCTAAATAGAGAGACAATAGAATAGCCTCAAGGTTGTCCTGTGCCAGCAATTCTAAGCTAGTCACAGTTATCACATTGTGGTCTCAATATGTAAAACCTCATAAAAGGCAAATGCTCAGATAGAACATTAGGCACATACAGTTATGCAGAACATCCATTCAGGGGGTCAATAAATTTCATTTATTTTGTGCACCTTGTAATAATTTTCTTTCCAATATATAGTGATGCTCTCCCTGCTACTCATAAGAGTATATCAACGTAGAATAAAGAACTGCAGATGCCAATTATACACGATAGCTAGATTTTTCCACTTAGCATGCTAAAATTTTCTTTCCAATATAGAGTGATGCTCTTCCTGCTACTCATAAGAATATATCAACGTAGAATAAAGAACCGCAGATGCCAATTACACACGATAGCTAATTTTTTCCACTTAGCATGCTAAACCTCTCCTATTTCCACTTTCAATCTTCTGTTGTAGTTAATTGCATGTCCCGAAAACAAGAAGATATGTACCTGACATATGCTAACCAAATTGCATAATTCCAAGTCTTCTTCATCCGCCTCATCCATGTTACCAGTTAAATTGTTATATGTAGTCACATGATTTCACTATTTCCATTCCACTTGTACAAACATATATTATTGCTGCCGTCTCAAGTATCATATAATACAATAATTAAGTCAAACGAAATGTGCAGTACAAAAGGCAATCCTATGAAAAGGAAGCAAACAACTTTTCATGAAAATCAAATATAACAATCTGATAGCATTTGACAAACATTTTTATCACACAAGCAAGAAAACACCATACCACATGGTGTCTATTGTGCTTTTAATTTCACCTATTAGGCATTAGCATACTCAACTTCCACAGTACACCAAAGATTTTCTTGGGCATTGTGTGCTTGGGAAATGGGAATACACAAAATCCTACTTGGCATATAATTATCTCATTTTTTACCCTCATCATTCGGCGTGATAAGTCATAAGTACACAGTTTTGGTCCACTGACATGCTTATACTGCAGTTCCTTTTTTCTCCCATCTCCAATTTGCACTAGATAATTTTATATGAGATGGACCGAAAAACATGACAGCTTTACAGTGCGCGTCACAAACACAAATCAGCAAAATCGTACAAGTTCACCATGAAGATCATATGAAACAGCCCCATAACAATAAACAGATTTTACACACGAATAGCAAACAACATACATCGCATACTAAATACAGATTTCACGCTATATATTCACTAGTGAAAAAGGTACCACCTGAAAGTTTATACATTAGCACATTGGACATTTGTAGAATACCCAAGATCTCCTTTGTATTACTCGCCCTCAGCAAATCTCGAATATCCTCTTTCTTAAAAGATTTAGGGGTCCCAAAACACGAGACAAGCAAAAAAAAGACCACGTGCTTCAATTTCACACGCCTTGTGGAGACCCCCTTCAACCACCAACCTCTTCCGCCATGCCACAGCCGAGTTCTCTGCCTCCTCCTTTACCTCTTTCTCAATCTTCACAACCCCATTACCAACTCCATGAGTATCATTCATCCCCATCATCAACAGAAAGCACTCCAACATAAAAATTGATGCTTCTCGTGCCGGAATCATTGGCGAATCCTTAGTATATGCCCTACTACCCTGCAAAAAGAACTTCCCAAAGCAATCTAGAACCAACTTCGCAGGATTCATAGCGAGGTTCAAAGCCTTTGGCACTTCTTCGCGAAGCTTGGGGAGGTCACTGAGGTTTGTAGCCAAGTATTTTCGGAGGCCACGGCTGCACATCATTTTACAAAGGCTTTCAAGCTCAGATTTTCGGAGCTGCTGTGGCGGTGGCTCTTCTTTTGGAAGTTTATTTTCATCGAAAACAAGGGGCAATTCTCCACGTGGTGATGAAGAGAGGGGCACAGTTTTATTATCTTGCTTTTCAGGTGGTAATTTCGACAAAATGGCTGCCTTGATGGAATCGAGTTAATTGTGGATATCATCATAGCATTGGTGGAAGGCGGCGAGTGAGCTGGAAAGATTTTTCAGCTCAGTGACTGAGCAGATAAAGTGTGGAGGCGGTGACACAGGCAGGGGTTGTACTTCCTGGGATTGTGGAGGAGCGTCGCAGGAGTTATTGGCGACAGGCGAGGTATCTTCCGGTTGTTTTGGTGGTAGTGAGGTGGTGGTGGGAGTGGAGGCGGGGGAGGTGTCCGCCGTGAGGCGTGGTCGTAGATCGGCGATGGTGGGAGTAGCCATTGGGAATTGAAAGGACTTTGAAGTCCAAAGCTTGTCCGGTGATGATTGAGTGGATTGTAATATCATTTTGGGCGAGTTGGTTAGTAATTAAAATTGGATTAAAATTAAAAAATTAATCGTTATTTTTTATATTTATTAGGCGAGTGTGATCCAATAACGGTTATATTTTTAATTTTAATTGAATTTTAATCACAACCGATCGAGTCCTTAGAGTTTTACTACTCGTAGGGGGGGTTAGCCCCCTGATATTGTGAGGGACCCACCTCTTTTTGTCAACCCTGATAAGAGTATCATTATCAAAATGTGTAGATGAAAAGACGTGAGACTCATGAAAGATATGATTAATATTAATTATTTGATTAAAATTTAAATTTAAATTAAATTTTAATCCGATCAAACAGACCATAGTTGGAGTTATGCTGCTTGGCTTGGGATTAAGATGCTAAGGAGCTTTATTGATCTAGTTGGTAGTGTTGATTTTAACACGTTGTAGTATCTGATCATTATAAGCAGAATCAGTGTACAGGTTTTCTTGCCAGAATCTATACATTCGATGTGCCGCTTGTCATTCGAAAAGAATTAAGCTCTGCGTACATGACTTAATTTCACAGGAGCCTTATAGACCCCTCACTGTAGCACAGGGCCCCATCCCAATGTATTTATAAAAAAAAAAAAATGTACCCCCCATATGTGTTACATGGCCCTCGAAAGTGTAGCACTACTCATTCGAAAAAAACCAAAAAAAATCGAAAGAATCTGTCAAGAAAACACCGTTACACTTATCAACGTGGGTGTACCTACGACTTAACACAGAAAAAGAGAAAAAAAATTAAGATTTTACTAGTTGTACATCAGGTTTTGCTAATTGCGCACACACTCTCTCTCCCCCACCCTCGCCCAACCCAACCCAACCCAACCCAAGAGGGGATTCACATCTATCAAAAAATCCATGGACCCCTCTATCGTGAGGGAGCTATATATATTTTTTTCTTTGTATTTTATTTAACATAATTTTTTATATGTTAATGATCAATCAATTTATATATGATTTGAATAATTTAAGAACTACAGTATTGAAATCTATGACTTATTAGATACAGTCATTGTATATTAAGAATAAAAAGTGTGTTCGACTCTCTAAATTTGGAGAGTCAAACTCAAATTATCTATATTTAACACTACTCTTAAAATATATTTATTTATTTTTCTATAACTTTTATTTTCATTAACTTCCTCTCAAATTATTATATTCTTTCCCCTCATTGAAATTGAAATATTTTGAATACATTCCAAAATAAAATATTGTTTAAAGAGTCTCTTGAAACTTATTACAATAAAATCTCTATAAAATAAAATGTTGGGACTAAGAAAAATTATTTTTTAGAAGAGCTATTAATTTATCAATAAATGAATATTTATTAATTTATAAAGTATTTTATACTTTTATAGCTTGTATTATAGTTTCCTATAATGAATGGAAGCACACAAAAAGGGGCATACATATGCACATTAAAGGCATGTCTGGGCGCACAGTCCATTAAAATTGGACCGTTTCAGATTTTTTTAATTCAACATAATATGACAAAATGGAAGTACCAAGTCAGGCCATAAGACTCTAAATTCCCTATTTACCGTCATCATTACACACCTTAACAACACAATCCATTCCTCTCTCCCAATTTCTTTACTCCTATCTCTTCTACAAAAATTCTTGCTGCCAAACTGCGATTTCAGCTCAACCGAGAGTGCCATCTCCTTCCCAGATCCGCACCCTTTGACACCCCTTCCGTCAAAGTTATTTTCGGTTACATGTTGACGGATCCTTCCCTCAGAGTTTAAGATGAGTACTTTACGAACAGTCACAACACCGCTTGGTGGAGTCGATAAAGTTTTTCGGCCAAGAAGAACCCGCGCTCACCCAATAGATCCACGGCTGTCATCAGTAAGGGTCGATTTTTTCGATTTGTTACATTTTCACGTCAGAGCATATTACTAACCCACCAATCCAATCACATATTTCGCACTCAGATGTTTTCTGGCTTGTCATCGTATATGGGTTACAACGGTTCCTCGTCCACCTCCAACCCTCCTCCAAGCCGACCCAAGCACTAGCCGGAAAGAACGCCTTTTGGACCAAACGTGATAACAAATTTCCATGGCCGCATGCGAGACGGTGATAGCCGATGGTTACCGTAACGGAAAGTGCTTCACGAAACACGGCTGGGAACAAGTGATCCAGTTGTTCAACACCA
>CAIGRK010010763.1:0-13414 GCA_903798315.1 Fraxinus greggii | reverse complement strand
GCAAGCAGAGAAGGTGTAATGGTAATTCGATTTTTTAAGACCATTTGGCGAGATGACAGATAGTTATGCTTTTTTATTTCATACGATGATCCTCTTTTGAAGAGTTAGTAAGCAGAAAAGGTGTAATGGTAATTCGATCTTGTTAGGACTAGTTGACGAGATGCCTGATAATTATGCTTTATTTCATACGATGATCCTCTTTGGAAGAATTAGCACCAGAGTTACTGGGAATATAATTTGTCAAAGTTGTTGCCTCTTATAATTTGCTCCCTCGTTAAGCCATCCTAAGGTGAAATTTTTTATTATTTTGATGCAAATATATCTAATTCGTTTCATTTTGGCACAAGGAATTTTTTTTCACTTTATGTTCTCCTTTGCTGGGAAGTGAAGTTGGTGGTGCTGCTGCCCCCATTTAAATTGATTAATCATGCTACATGTACCATATAGTTTGGTATTTTTGGTTGACAACTGACACTCGACAACATCACATTCATCCATTTCAAAAATTATTTTTTAAATCAATGATCTGAATTTTGAGAACATTGTCAATGATTATTATCAAATATAATTATACAAATAGCATAATTATTCTTCCAGACCACAAGATTGGCATTCATTAATAGCTTGCCCCATGTCGCAAAAACTTTATTACGTACGTCAGTAAATGGTAGTGCATATGCGTGTACGTCACTTGTAATCAGTTTGAATCTGAGAGTATTGCTTTCATGCATTTAGATTTGCAGTTTTGCAATCACTTGGTATTTTCAAAAGGTGCTTTATAACATTATGAAAAAAATTATATTTACGAACAATAATTTATTTTTTTTAAAAAAAGGTGTATTAAACCATAATTATGTAATTTTACTTAAAGCTATTTATATAAATAAAAAAAATTATTAAAAATGGTGCTGCATTTAAAAAAAATCGTAATGGTAATATAATTACCATTTAAAAAATTGTTCATTATGGAAGGAAGACTTCATAAGGGTAACATTCATCTATTTACAATTAGATGTCAACGAAAAACAAAAAATAGTAAAAACAAAATGTCATTCATAGTGAAACTATGAGTAGTCACCATATGTGACATACATGTGACCGTTTATGAACTGTTTTCAAAATATTTGAACTAGTCACGCCCAGAGAATTATACCAGCAATTTCCACACATCAACTTGTGAATTAATATATGTTGCATCATATTCACAACAAAACTCATTTTTGGAGTTAGATTCAGAAAATTAGCAAATTATTATACGAGCAAGTTTCCAAGAACACAAAGTTAATCTGTATTTTTCGACTTGACATGCCAGTAATTACCCCGTGTAAGAAAAACAAGAACATATGCGTTTTTCCCAAACATAAGCGGCTTAATGTGCGTACAGTTGTTAAAACTTGACAATGGCAGCACCACTCGACGGCTTTGATGCAAAAATGTATAGGCCAAGATCTTTCTTATTTATCAGCCCCTTGTCAATTCTTGATTGAAAAAATTGCTCCTGAAATAAATAAAAGGAAAAACATCGATATCCAATGACTTGCACATAAAATCGTGGTGATTTTTTACCTCATGTAAGAGACGAAACTAACCTTCAAGTTCAGGATAAACTGCGGAACGGCATTCTCCTTCACCAAGGCAACGGCACAACCACCCCATCCAGCTCCAGTAAGCCTTGCCCCGAAAGCACCATTATCTCGGCAAATCTTTACAAGTTCTTCCAACTCCGGGCAGCTGATTACGAGACGGTATGAGCAAATATGCAATAAGAACATTACAAATAGCATGGTTGTCAAAACTTAAATATAAGTAAAAGAAACCTTTTGTTTCCAACCTTATTTACATAAGGTACTTTCTTCTTGGTAAAAACAGTAGTTATTCTGAATGTAACTTCTAACTTTAGTATAAAAATAAAATTATTTTAAACCTACATATTTACTATACAAGTAAATCTTTTAAGCTAGCCAAAAATAGTCGGAGCATGGATAATTAGTTAAAGTATTCTATATGAGAACCGATTGGTAGAAAAAGGATTCACGTAGCTAGCACCAATTTTTCCCTAACAAGACTGAATTTATTGTTGTATTCAATATGGGAAGAAAAATTCCTTTTATCCTTAGCGAGGAATGGAGGCTCAAGATAAGCCTCTGTTTACCATTCACCTCTGCAATTAAAAGTACAAATGTACTAAATTTTCAAAAGTTGAAGCAGAATCAACCGTGTTTGGAAAATCGTAAGAATCTTCCCAAGTACATACAATCCCAATGCATAACAGAGAGAAGATTGGTTATATACCTGCACTCGTATAGTACACTGCAGCTATAGTGGCTGTCATTCATAAGGTTGCCAAGCTTCTTCAGCGTGTCTTCTTCGCTGCGATAACAATTTCTTGGAATGTAAGAGTTTAAAGTATTATAGAGTAAAAAACTAGCACCAGGCTTTTCTATATTATCAATATTCTTGAGCATGAAATTGAATCATAGAGGCTATTGGAATTTTGGGGAAAAGCGTGCTGTAAATTGGAAGCTATGGACAAGAAAACATTGGATATTACGATAATCATCATCTTCCAACTATTGGGGCACAGGGGCGGTATTAAAATGTGAAAATGCATATTTAGCCCCTGTTTGATGTAGCTATACTATATAGTAGATTTTGATAAAAATTGATGAAATATGTTATTGAAAAGATGATGGATATAAATTGTGTTTCCCATAAAATATATAGTTAAGATTAATTGCTGACTTTGACTTAGATTTTTATCAAAGTTTTAAGCTACATGAAACAGGGGCAAATATGTTAAGAGACTACTTAAAAATGCCGTTATATGTTTATTAAGTTAAAAGTCTACTTAAAACGAAATATTTACTACTTAAAACGAAATATTTACCCCCAAATACACAAATATAACCATTAATGACAAATATTAAAATATCTAATTGATCAAACGCTAATTCACCTTAAATTTGATGATACGGTATCTTTGAAAGCATGAACGCGCTTAGCTTCAGAGTACACATGAGCAGCTCTCTGAAAATTGATTTAAAGTAAAATTATAGTCCTCAAAAGTTGAAGAAAATAATTAGATCATTTGAGCTAGAAAAACATAAGTAATATGTATTGAATTGGCCATAGGGAGCAACAATTAAATTTCCAACATTTTCCCAAGTTTTTGATTGCACTAACTAATTTACAAATTTCTCGTTTTTTGTCGTTTATATTAATAATTGGAAGAGGTATAAAAATGAACACTAAGAAAGAAAATAGAAAGATAGAAAAAACCAAGACCATGCATGGGTAAAAGAACAAAAAATACATGTAAAAGCACAAATAAAACCCTGATTTTAAGGAAAGGCCACCAAATTCACATTGATTTAAAAAAATAAGACCTATCATTACTGCAACAATATAATTTCCAGCATAACTACTATAAACCAGAAAATTAGTATGACAAGTTATCCAAATGCCATTCAAACGCCAAATGTTGTTAACTCTAAATTGAATGGAAAATCACCTGGTGCAACTTAAAATACTTAGCTACTCTCAGCACATCCAAGGAAGAAGGAGAATTGGCAAAAATAGCTTCAAGCTTTTCTTCAGTGATTTTCTCAATATCTTCAGCACTATATGGTTCCTCGTACAAAAATTCCTGCAGCAATGCGAGAAATGATTACAACATGACACTTGTAGCAGACATGTAAGAACATCTAAAAACAATTAAATAACCCCGTATACAATGCTCACAATTAAAAGAACCACACCATGGTGTCAACAATGCAGAGATATAACAATAATATGCACTTGTACTTGGCTTTTAGAAATGCTCCACAATCTTCAATAAAATTTAAGTTCTAAATAAATACATACCTTGATAGCGAGGAGTGGATCAGAAGACCCACAAGACTCTGCAAACAATACACACAGTCCTTCAACATCTGAAAGTGTCTTGATTGTGTTTATCGCCTCTTGAGGCTTCATACCAAGCTTTGTCGCTAATACGATCTGATATAGTCCAACAAACAGGGGACCAAAAAAAAAAATAAATTCAAACAACTTTATATAAAAAAATTAGTATAATGTGCGACACTGTCATCTTCGACATAGAAATAATTCATCCAGCATGTACAAGCCATGTCAAGAATCAGGAGAGGTCAGATCACTTACAGCAGCTAAGCGGCATTCAACAACTCTGTTATTGTAATTAGTTGCGGCAGTAACGGCTTTCTGAGATTCAGCCAATGAATGAGCTATCACAAAGGTTCCACCAGCAGGGAGTTGGACGTCAGTTGCACGAATGGGATTAAAATCGATGAGCTCTGCAAAGCCAGATTGAGCCATCACAGAAATCGCCTGTCAAATGAAGAGATTAAATTACTTCAAAGTTGTGGGCACTTGACATTAGAGATCCTAGAAAGAAAGAACTTCACTGTAATAACAAATATATTACCAAGGAATTAAAGGAAATAGCATTATATAATGTGCATGAGAAAGCTATAAGTTAAGATAGACTAACGAGTATAGCAACCATTTCAGTCTAACAATACTTTTAAAATGTTTATAGAAAGTTCAGAACAAATCCTGGGGAAGAATTTGAAGCACCTGGTCCATTCCCCCGGATTGGGTGCCAATGTGTCTTTCACATTCGCAAGTAAGTTGAGCAAGTTCCTTCTGCAATATTAAGAAAACATAATCAGAAATGGAAACAAGAAATTGAAGCAAAAAGCAGAGAACTGGTATGTAATATTTTATGTATATTAGTGCCTTAGATCTGATTTATGTGAGCAAAGGGTCATGATACCTTGGGGAAGTTCACGTCAAATGCAGCCATTATCGCAATTGTAGAAGAGCAAACAAATGCTGCAGAGCTTGATAGTCCAGATCCTACATGATACAAATATATGACCCAAAAATGAAACAACCAAATCAATCAAAATCTTCCACTTAATTCAAGAATGTGGCAAAGCTAACTACTAGGCTTCAAAAAGAATTTAATTGGACAAGTCAAATACCCGTTGGAACTATGCCATCAACTACGATATCAAGTCCTACGGGTTCACCGACATCTATCCCTTTTGATTTGGCGTACTCATAGAAGCCTTTATACCTGCAAAATGGAAATTACTGAATTTGGCAATGACAATTGTAAAACAGTGTAAGACATTTTACGATGTTTCCTTAAAGCCAAGAAATGGACAACAGGCATCAGTTTGCCCACGAGTTGAGACCAATTAAGATATATGAAAGAATATTACTCCTGTATAAGTTCTGTTCAGTAACTATGGCAGATTAATTTCTTACCCACAAATGAAATAGTGACCCCATCTGTGATTCTTCAAATCAATTTCCTGCAACATAGAATCAACTCACATTTTGACATGCCATAATAGATTAGAAAAGATTGAGAACGTCTATTCAGTTGTGCAAACGACATATCTGTCATTTAATGTAATACACTCACAGCTTCTAATAACTAAATAAATATTAATTTCAGGTAGTAAGTATGTACATAAAGGACATTGCTGGATTGCACCCATTAAAGCTTTTCCTATTCTATAGATATTTATTCATCACTGCTCCCAAACAGATTCACGCTAGTGAATTACCGTTGCTTTGAAATTATTTGTACAAAATCCTTAGGACTCGAAAATCTAAAATTTATTCTAAAATGACCAAAATAATACACAATAAAATCAAATAGAAGCAAACAAGATAATTCGTAATTACAAAATACTGAAAATTCCATTTAGAAAAAATCAAATCTTTAAACGAAAAGCAGCATTAACATGCAGAAAAACATTTTTTTGCCAAACAAATTCTTGAATATGCCCGCAGACATAGAGTAATATTATTATACCTGGTCCGGATTGGCAGGGTAGGTACACACCGGATACTTATCACTATTCACATTTGCGATGCGAATAACCTTTTCCTCATTCACATCATGTTTCCGTATCGCCACAATGGAATCTTGCCTGATCGCCATAGGCAACACAGAATAACCTTCATAGTCTACGTGCTCCCCTATCAAATTCACCCTTCCTGAACAATAACCACTCAAAAAATCAATTTTTATTTACAAGCAACAAATCTAAATCCAAAATAGAAGTAAATCATATGCCGCCTCATAT
Source organism: Fraxinus greggii (assembly GCA_903798315.1). Classification (NCBI taxonomy): domain Eukaryota; kingdom Viridiplantae; phylum Streptophyta; class Magnoliopsida; order Lamiales; family Oleaceae; genus Fraxinus; species Fraxinus greggii. Next base: position 7,289 of record CAIGRK010010763.1, on the reverse strand, counting down.
TAACTGTCCCGTTCGATTTGTTAAAGTCGGAAACACTTTATTTTCCCCAATTCGTATTAAGAATTAACTTGAAAAATCAACACGAGAAAGAAATCCATTCAGCCAATCCAAATAAGTAATTTTATCAGTACCAAACTAACTTTATCGAAGCAATATTTCACCATGTCTTCGTAAACAACGAGAGTACGCAATTCCAAAAGTTTGTCACGAATCGAATTAAGCTAGTAGATAATATTATGCATGATTCGCATGAATGTAAACAAAAAAGTAAACCTGGTGATCGGGCGTAGATATCAGGAGAATGGCCGAAGAATTCGATGAACTTGGATTTCAACTGATTGAATCGGAGTTCCGCTTCTTCCAGCTGGGATCCGGTTCCGTAAACGGGTTCAAGGGAAGTGAAAATCGGCACCGGTAGTTCCTCGTGTCTCGCCATTGAATTATCTGCTCTCTCTGCTTTTTTCTTTCTGTACTGGGTTTTGGCCTTTTCGGCTTTTGATAAAATTTAAAATCAATCAGAAGCAGTGAGAATAAGTAGATTTGGAGTTTTGTGGTTGGGTTGGTGAGTGAGACATTATATTCTTATCTTTTATACTTTATATTTCATCAAATCATTTTCTATCTACACAATTCCTAAAATTCATAAGTTTTACACATTTATAGATCACTTATTTTTATGTAAACAAGTCCCAACAACACTTTCCTACTTCAGGTCGAGACTCTACCCTTCCCCAAGAATCCCCTGTAAGTCGTAGGAACGACTAGTCCAACTTCTCGAGCAGTTGAGATATTGATCAAGGAACAATTGAAACAATTCCTTGCCTCACACTAAGATGAAAGGGAAGGTCGATTTGACTCAAATCCTGGACCCGATCTTGAATCCTACACCGGTTCTCGTGGAAGAGTCCTAGATTTGAGGACATCTATTTCCTCGAACAAAGATGACCCTGTGGACCTGGAAAGGTTAACCAAATAATTCGGGTAGGTTCAGGTTTCAACTTGAATCAATATTAACTCATTGATTAAGTTAATAGCTAAATTCTAATAGGCGAGTCACAATCAATCGTGATAACGACTTGTTACTAGTAATTTTTAATTGGAGCGGTTCAATTCAATTATGTTCATATTTAAATAACATAAAGAAGTTGGATTGTTATCGTAAAAATTATACAAGTTTAATCGGAGTAATTTTGTTTAAAGTAATTTTGAATTTTTACATTAAAGAATAAAGAGATCATGTACCTTAACACTTGCATTATCATAACTATATTTCGTTCATGCTAGATCGAGGAGATTTGCTTACATCCTTTTGGTTATGTTCGGTCGTCTACTATTTCTGGACCTTTTTGTTTGTAGCGCTAGGAACACAAATAAATGAGAGTGCACTTGTAATCAATAGAGTGTTTGATCATGTTTTATTGTTGAACAAACTCTTATAGTTGAATCGTATATCATCTTTGTTCTTCCTCGAACTTTGCTAAATGTTCAAGATGTGTTGGTTGACCCGGCACTAGCCCAGAGTTGAATGTGCAATCTAGTTAACCTCTGCTTATAATTATCTCATCAACTAAATCGTCGATGTGACAATTAGGTCAAATTTAGTTAAAAAAACTATAATGTCACGTGTGTATAGGTAATAAACATTTAGCCTTTATTTGATAAAAACAAAATAAAATAAAATTGAAAAGAGATTTTTTTTTATATGAATGTGTGGTTAAAAAGTACAGAAAAATTATGGGAAAATATGAAAATTATTTTTTTTTATTGTGTTGTCAAAAACGAGTGCAAAGGAAAAGTGGTTAAAGAAAATTATAATCCAAATGAGGAGAAATGTTTTTTTAATAGTTCAACGTATCGTCTTCCACCAAGAATGCATTGATTAGTGATTAAAAATTATCAACATAGAATACAAGATGAGGATGCAGTTTTTGACACCAAGTCATTTGTTAAAGGTTTTCTGTTGAAGTTGTAAACCATCCTTGTCTCTATCGACTTGTGAAAGAGGTACGATTCTTTAGTTTTAAGGCATCAAAGCAGTTGAAGAAGCGCGAGTAAAAATGATTGTACTTTGATCATTACTCAATCACCGAATCTTAAAAAAAAAAATGTTATTTAAACATAATACAATTAGTCTATCATTAAGAGATATTAATAATAGTATTATCTCAAAAGAAAAACCAAGAAGTATTCTATCCCAACATGTGCTAGATCCACAAAACATGTAATTGATATTCTCTCACCTGTGATCATTTTTGTCACTTTCATTCATATAGATTGAATCCAAAATATGCAACCTTTAAAGAATAAAGAATAAAGAAAGCATTTTTTGTCCTTTCAATAGATTTTTCCAATACTAGTGCTTGGCAAACTTTCCACCCTCACTTAAGAATACATAAAAGTGTAAGAATATTTGATGAACACACACATTAGAAAGTTAGCATGCTGGTGCTCCAAGTGTCACTCACACTTGTATGCTCAAGAATACTATGTTTGGCAAAACACCCATTTTTTTTTTCTTTCGGGAAGTGTTTAGATGTATTACGTTTTTTGGTATAATAACAGATAAGTGGAGCGGTCGAGAAGCAAAACAACGCTAGACAATAAACATGGTGAATACAAGATTGAACGAATTTCGAAAATTGATTGAAATAAGGATTTTTTTTATTTTAACTTTTAAAATGAAAATCGAGGAAAGACAATGAAATCGTTGATCATGAAGTTAGGGAAATTAGATCTAAGAATTGGAAAATTTTAATCACCAACCAACAATAAATCCCTAGTGATTGTAAAGAAATAGAGAAAACCCAAGTAGCAACTTTTAGGAAGTTAAAAGTAGAGCCATGAACAAACAGAATAAATTATAATAAATGTCATGACTCCAGCTACGTCAATAAATAACTAATTTATTTACAAATTTGATTAATAAAATTATTTATTTTAATCTTACTTATTTACTTATAAGTAAAATAACTTATATAGTAACGTAACGTTTTGAAGCTAAAACAAACATGCACTACACCGAATCTTGTGCTGCTAATGCCACCATCATTTGAGCTTATATATTGACCTTCCACTTTACGCCTTTTCTTCGGAAAATCAGACTTTTTAGGCGTTGAAAGTTTCTTGAAATGCTATGTTGATTTGGTGTCTTTTTCTAGAGCAGTGCTACACGTATGGGAACAGTAGTGCCAGATTTTTTTGTTTGATAATTGTGCGAAAATTATATTCCTTTAACCAAAAAAAAAAAGTGTGTGCAAATAAGGATGGAGTAATGACTTATCGAAATCATAGTATATGCATAAAAGTTAAGCAAAACGACTTACTCAAACTTAGAAAATGCAGAATTTCGAATGAAATAAAATAAAGCAAAATATCCAAATACATATCTCCTTAAAACGAATTTCGCCCCTATACTGATGCTAACTGGATCAAATGAACGTCCATCTCCCAATATACAACGTTTCTTCCAAAAATTAATATAGCGTAATATTAATTTTATTGGGTGAACCAATGTTTGACTATACTCTTTTGTATAAGAATTTATCGAACACAAAATATATAAAGTGAAACTCAAATATAATTTAAAAATTATTTTGAAGGTGTTCAGAGAAAAAAGAATTAGAGCGAAGAAAATGGAATTATGATGGTACCCTTTATAGATTTTCATATGTCTCTTCGAATAGTTGCGTCTTTTGGCAAAATTAGTTACAATCATTAAATCACATCATTTTGAAATTGATGATCTAGATCACAACTTATTAATAGCCCACACCCATTTGAAACAACACTTTGATATGCATTATTTGCATTTGAAGAGTAGTGTCTAGTAATCAAATTCTTTGGAGATTTTTCCAATTCATATAAATCGTCTAATTTAACCATTAATTCCAACAATTCCACTCATGATTGGAAGAAGTCAACTTAGAATGAGGGAGACGAAGAAGAGTACCACTGAAATATAATACATCAAGATTGTAATCAGTGAGCATAACATTTGAACTGTTGACCGTTATTATAAACCTAGACAATAGATCGAACGCATTATATTTCATATCTAATTTTGGTTCTTTATTGTGCTCATTATTTCGACTTTGAATCCTCTTGGTCCTACAAGTGCGCTATAGAATTCGCCCAAGTAAAATTTTCATAAAACCAGCCAAGTTCTCGCACTCACATAGGTAATGTTCAATGAAAAGTATCATACAATACTCCACTTGTACTATTTACAAGATATAATCATCATTGAAAGTATAGCTTATTTTAACCAACCTTTTACAGGCAGCACTTATTTTCGTCATAGAAATGGATAAGAATTAAAACTCTGAAGTGCTTTTCATCAAGTCAATCATAACTAATTTTCCTATTGAATTTAGTCCGTGATTAAGTTTCCAGTCGCACAGTTAGATCTCCATTAAACTGGCCTATTAGTTTAGGCTTTACACCAATTTTCCTCGATATGCAGTTTATTCACTTTCTAGTTAACTTCTTTGTAAATAGATCCACTAGGTTATCCTTAGTTAAAACAATCGCAATTATTTGAGAACAACTGTCAAGTTGTATTATGTCTACAGCATGAATTCGAGATTTACCATTATACAAGACATTCTGTGCTATTTCATTTGTAGCTAGGTATCTTGACCATATGATATAGGGCGTGTTCGGTAGAGATTAAAATTGGATTGAAATTGAAAAATTAGTCGTTATTGTTAACTTTTATTAGATAAGTGGGACCCAATAACGACTATATTTTCAATTTTAATTGAATTTTAATCACTACCGAACAAGGCCATAACATGTACAAATTATCAACAATTGGAATATCCTTCTAAAATCTTTGAAGCCATTATGCTTCCTTCTAACTTTATTGCAAGTTCAAATTTCTTTCAATTCTCAAGTCGTATTGAGGATTTTCATAAAATAACTACTCTCATAGTAAAACATATTCACTAATAAATTTTGAATCATTGCATTGAATATCCATTTTTTAATATTGTGCACATTTTAATTCTAACATGGTATTCACTGCAGCGTAGTTTATCATTTCGAATATTCTTCAAATGTTTTAAATTCTAATTTGAAGAAAACAACCACACCTTCACAGCTCTTGGAATGCATCGAACTTTGGTTGAGAATATAATGCAAACAATCCTACCCCACAATTCTGGGTAAGACCAAGCTCGACAACATAATATATGTCTACCCTTTTCAAGTTTGACCACATCGCCAATTATGTTTATCTACTAGACCAAAAAATTTATTCTACCTCTAGTCAACAAATAAAATTACTATGGATGTCATGCCTTGTGAAAGTCTATGTACCTCCACATTTAAAGATATTTCAATCTCATTTAGTACGTCATTGACCCGACTTTAATTTGGACAAATCGCGATCAACACATAGACCCAAATTGAGATCGTGAGTCGCACCATGTTGGTCGGGTCACAAAATATGCCTCGATGGGAAAGAACGATGCATGCAAAGCATGCAATAATACGGCAAATTGCTAACCCCACAACTTTAGGTTACATATGAAATTAACAATATAGTGTGCATCAACTCGTTTAAAGTTGTGCCGCTTCAGTCAAATCACCAACATTCACTTCCTCTAAACTCAACAACCTAGTGATGTTTAACCAATGAGCTCGTAGTGGCTAGGGCCATTTGATTTCATTTCACTACAATAGAGCCACCACGAACAAAAGTGTTCTATTAACGCAGAGGTCATGGCAGTTTCATATTCCCTTCTTGAAATCTTTATCACGCATGCACAAGAATTCAAATGAACAAGAGCAGATGCACCAGTTCATATTTGCACTATAATTCAAGGATACTAATAAGAGAATAACTAGGCATGTGTTGAAACGTAACATTTGCTTAAATTAAAATTGTCTTATTAAAGTGCCACTGAATCATTGTTCTAAACCACCATTTCATAAATATGAAGAGTCATTGAGAAACACATTCAAGCACAAATCAAGAAAGTCCATATGCACTTCCAATCTCATGTGGTAGCGTTTGTTCAGTTTGGTATTTAAAAATTCAACATCAATTGTAATAATTTAACATGTATTTCAGCATTTACATTTCAGACTTGAAACTCAAATTTGGCCTACAAGGTTCAAATCTTAAATGTGAATGATTCGCTTCTACAATATAACATGTATAAAACAATGAGCACATGAATATACATATACACAATGCATCTAGTGCAGAGAAATATGCACACAACATATAAATTTAAATCATATTGTATTCTCGAGACAATTTGGGGTCATTCGTTGCTGCCAGAGTTGTTCCTGTACAAGGTATTGTTGATCCACTTATCGCCGAAACTTTGGGGGTTCGTGAGGCCCTTTCTTGGTTTAAATCTAAATTCTCTAAGGTCCAAACCATTGAAATGGATGCTCTCTTGGTTTATAGTGCTCTACGGAATGATGGAGTTGACAATTCTTACTTTGGCATCCTAATTGAAGAGTGTCATCTTCTTGCTAGAGAATTTCCGAATCTCAAACCATACGTGATTATCTAACACTAACATACACAAAAGAAATCCATCTTGAGATTGTTGGATATTTTGTGCACAAATTATGTTCCTTTAATCAAAAGCAAGTGCATACAAATATGGATAGAGTAACATTTACCAAAATAATAGTATGTGCATAAAAGTTAAGCAAAACGATTTATTTAAACGTAAAAAATGCAAAATTTCGAAAGAGATAAACTGAAGCGAAGTATACAAATGCAAATTTCCTTAAGACGGATTCGCCCACCTACATTGGTGCTACTAGGATCAAATGAACGTACATCTCCCAAAATACAACGCTTCTTTCAAAATTAATATAATGCAATATTAATTTGTCGGGTAAACCAATGTTTGACTATACTCTTCTGGTCAGGAATATTTCGAACACAAAATATTGAAGGTGAGACTAAAATATAATTTGAAAATTATTTTGACAAAATTTAGAAAAATAAAGAATTAGAAGTGAAGAAGGTGAAATTAGGAGAATCTTATTTAAAGATTTTCATGTGTCTCTTCGAATGATTGCATCTTTTGACAAAATTAATTCCAACCATTAGATCACACCATTTTCAAAATTGATGATTTAAATCGCACCTTATTAAAATGTCACACCCATTCGAAATAACTCTTTGATATGTACCCTATGCATTTGAAGAGTTGTGTCTAGTCATTTGGAGACTTTTTCAATTCACACATTTAAATCGTATAATTTAACTATTAATTCAAACATTTTTTACACACAACAGTTGGCAATTTTTGATTGGA
>CAIGRK010010704.1:0-19477 GCA_903798315.1 Fraxinus greggii | reverse complement strand
AAAAAAACTATAAAAATGACAAATTCGATTCAAGAGTAGTATCCACGGTCTGCAAAAACTCCGGTTTGATTTGAAAGGTTCAATACCGGTTAAATTGTCCACCCTTAGTTATTAACAACTATCTTTTTTCTAGAAAGATAACCTTTGAGCATAATGAATAAATAAACAAAAGAGTTTATCGTATAAATTCATGGGATGCTAGCATATGCTACTAATAGTATTCTTTCTGCATAAATCACCACGTGCATATATCGTTATAAGTACATTTAAAGGGAGTGGTACAAGAAATACACCGTAAGAATTGTGTTTCTGTGAGATTTTTGAGTGATAGAGAGAGAGAATGGGGAGAGGGAGAGTAGAACTGAAGAGAATAGAGAACAAGATCAATAGGCAAGTCACCTTTGCCAAGAGAAGGAATGGATTATTGAAAAAAGCTTATGAACTTTCTGTTCTTTGTGATGCTGAAGTAGCTCTGATCATCTTCTCCAATAGAGGAAAACTGTACGAATTTTGCAGCAGCTCTAGGTATAATATATGTGTGTATACATATACATATATATATTTATATATCCTATTTCGTTTAACACGGGAGCTCTCTTTGTTTCTTGTTTAAATTTGTTTTCAAGATTCTATTTTTTGGGATTTTTGAGACTAAATTTGATTTATTTATTTTTTTATGTAAATGGAGAAATGCAAATTATCTTTTTTGATGTTGGAAGAGTTTTTGCCATTTTAGTGAATGTTTTGGAGTGTATAGGTCTCTGTGCTAGTTGGTTTTGTTAGATCTGCAGGAGGAAAATCATAAGAGAAGATCATTTCTATATTTATCTTGAGTTTTTTGCAGCTTGCAAGTTTCTTACTTTTAAGCCCTTTTTCTCCTTTGACATATTTAAATATCAGATTTTTTTTTGGGTTTCATATCTTATTGATTTTGATCAGATCTTATGTTTTGATAGTTCATTTCTTGGTTGATCTGGCTAATTTTCAAGTTTTTCAAAATCATTTTCTTGTTTTAGTTGTTAACCTAAAAAGGGTTGATTTTGAATCTGATCTTGTTAATATTATTATGGATTTTCTTTCAGCCAATTTTATGATTAATCAAGAAAGGATTGGTTATGTTTTGCCTCAAGATTTTAACTTTTATGGTTTTCAGTTAATTTTTTTTTTCTTTATGTATTTAATTGCTCCATAATTCTTTCCTTCACAAGACTTGCGCTGAAATCAGATCTATTCAATCTGAGGAGACTATTACCAAGCTGAAGCCGTGCGTTTTTTATTTTTATTTTTTGGGGGTGAGGGGGAACTCTGCGATTTAATTTTTCTTGTGATTAGGGTTTAGTTTGGGAAGTGTAGATCTTGCTTAAGTATCAATTATTCTCATAGAATAATAACTTATTTTCTCTCTTTTCTGTTCCTCTAATTAGAAACGTCCATTAATTAGCTCAAATCTGACAATTCATAATTTTTGCGTGTTGGTTTAGTCAAAGGTAGTCTTATATCCAGTTACAAGAAGTCTTGAGTTCATCTCATGGTTAACTGCACATTTTCCTGACATTGAAAGCTATGAATACTCATAATTACTTATGGATATTTGTATGAGCTATGAATACACAGATTTAGGGCATCTCGCAAGCCAAAGAACCGCAGATCATGAGAGTGGGAGACTTATTATGATTAGTAAGGTCTACATTGTGGTTGAGGCTTGTGATGATCTATCATAAGCTCGAGATTTATTAGCTTTAGCCTAGACCACATAGAAGATTAAACATCAATCGCCGCAATAGAATCTTAACTTGACGACTCAGTTTCATCATTCATTCTGTTTCAATGATTTACAGTCAATGAATGTTCCCCTTAATTTATTTTGTTTTGAATACCTATTTATGTTTTATGGTTTTATGCAGTATGCTCAGAACATTGGAGAGGTATCAAAAGTGCAACTATGGAGCACCAGAGCCACATGTATCCTCAAGAGAGGCACAGGTAATCACTTAATTTCTTAAAATTTTCACCATTTTTTTTATAAAAGTTATAACTTGCACGGCATCTTTCAAACTATTCAGTCGATATGAGACGATGCTTTTTTAATGTATAAAAATTACAGAAAATTAGATCTATTTGTTGGTGTTAATTGGTATACTGTTTATTCCCACCCTACATAATTTTTTTATTTTTTTTTTAAATTTTAATAAAGTTTAAAGTTTCTGATTGGACCATCTATTAACATATTTTTCTGTTAAAATCCTTCACTTGCAGTACACTAGAAGTTTTTGTAGTCTAACAAACAATTGAGATTGAATGATGCTAAAAACATTAAAACGAGAACAAAAGCTTAATTTATTAAGCTTCAAAGCAGAAAATGAAAACTGAAAAAATAAAATAAAAATAGTACAAACAGGAAGATCTCAAGTTACAGATTAATAAGGACTCCAAATAGTTTGATACTTTTTGTCTCAGTGCTGCTAGGTGATAAATCTATTCCCACAAACTCCATTTGATCCTCAAATTCTTCAATCTCTTCTTTATTTAATTCGTAATTTGCATTTTGTCCTAAATCAAGACGACGATCTGTTATCCCTGCAGCTGTTAAGCCATTTCTTGAGTCCCCTTTGTTTGTCACATCAATTACACAAAATGTTTGTCCAACTCGACGCCTGTCTCGACTCTCATACATGTAGAAAGCTATAATATCATTAGCCCTTAATTCCTTTTCTCTCACAAATCTATTCCAGCCTCTTGTGAATACATAACTTTGGCTACTCTTCCAATAGCAATACCGAAATTTCCATAACCTCATCTGCCTATCATAAAACTCAAGCTGCACCTCATCAACTCTTCCATTTTCTACATCATCTTCTGCAGTAACATTTTGGAAATGCTTAACAGCATATTTTTTGGGAATTACAAGCCTATTCAGCTTTCCAACATCACTTGGCGTTAATTCCTTTTGGAAAAGTAGCCTGCACGAAAATTCCCCGTCCCCATGTAGCGATGAAAGATTTAGGCCTATTTCGATTTCACCCTTTTGGCTCCTTAGAAATTCAGCAAACCTGGATGGGTATGATCCATCCCTTATCATGTTCAGAATTGCTTCTGTGCTGAAATGTCTCTGAAATTTTGGTTCTTGAATACTTAGTCTTGTCCATGGAAAATTTCGATGAGTTTCTCCATCCCGGAGTTTGATTGCTGCACTATCATAAGCCATAGCCGCGTCTATCTCTGATTTAAATGTCCCAAGCCATATGCGTTGATGGTTTGCATAAATCTGTGCCCCCCAGTGTCCATTTTGTTGTGGTACTACCCCTTTGAATTTGCATGCATGAAAAATATGAATTCCGCAATTAGAATTTGAAGATTCTTCATTCATCCTTACTTTTGCTGGTGAAATCATGTTCAAACTCTCTTCTTCCATAGTAATCTGAAGATAGAAATACAAATTTAAGAGTAAAAGCTCATAAATAATATTTGCAATCACAATATGAACATAATATTGCATGGAAAAACAATTATTTTCTTGAAAAAGTACTAATAGCTAACTAAGCAGATTCCATACAAGATGCAGATTTAATGATTGTAAATTTGTGATGAATAATAATCAACCATTGGATCAAAACATTGAATTCCTAATTGAAAAAAGATTCAAGAAAGATGAAGTTATCATAATAAAATTTATGCCTCTTTAAATGTAATAAATAAATAAGCCATATTTCCATGAAAAAGTACTTATAACTAAGCAGTTCAGTAGAGGATTCAGAAAAGATTCAATATTAAAGTAGAACATCATAGCGTCTGAGAATGATTTAAGCATAAAAATATGATAAAGCATCTTTCAGAAAATCACCAGAAAGAACAGGTTGAATGCTCAACTCAGAAAATTCAAGATTTGGGAAATTATTAGCTGAAAAACAGTTCAAAAATCATAATCTGAACCAGACCAGGGATTCTTTTGCCTTCGAAAAGTTCAACATCTATTGGAAAAATATGTTTAGGGTTTTCAATAAAATTACAAGAGAAAGTTGATAAGAAAGGAAAGAAAATTAACACATTCTTTGAGAGATTTTTGGAGATAATTTATCGATCAGTGATATTCTGTTTTGAAATAAAAGGAAATGTTTTCGTAATAAGAAATTTCTACGAGTAAACATGGAAAATCCCTATAAACTTGAGAAGTTTTAAGGAAAAAACCCTATAAACTTGTCCTAAATTCGTGCACATTTCTCCTTCAAAAAATTTCTAAACTTTTCAGGTTGCAGATTTTATAAATTTGACAGAAAGATGTCTACAGAAATTAACTTTGGTTCGTATTTTGTAACATGGACGGATTTGGGGGGACCCGTTAATTTTTTTTAGCGTAAAAATCTTTTGTCTTGTAATATTTTTTTTTTTTTATGTGTAAATTTATTTTTTCTACATATTGGTCCGACTTGTAATCCGATCATGAATCCGTCTATGTTTTGTAACATATAACATGGCAACAATACCTAATAACTGGTAGCACAAATGTATAGGTAAGCAAAATATATTCCTGGCTTAATATATATCTACTTACGAACATAACATATATTTCGTTTCTATTACATTAAGAACCTGTTTGTATACCATTAATACATTCACCCAATAAAATATTCTACATACAAACAAATAAAGTTACTTTAATTTTCAACCACACATTCTTCAAAAAATACCATTCATTACTCCATTTTTCTTTCATTAATGGGAGACATACACACCCTAATATGTAATAAATTGGTAGACACCAAAAATAGCTAATCAGTCATGTAGGGTTCTAGAAAACGTTCATTCAATGGCCTAATGTCGTTGACTTGTTGAGTTTGTTTTCTTTAACGTTATACGTCTATTTTTGTCTAAAAGTTTTTATCTCATATTTGTCAAATTCATTTATCCTTAATTTGCAAATCAGATTCATTTTTCATCAAACCTCAAGAGTGAAAAATTTTGATTATTTCATTTTTTTATACTACGCGCTTTTTTTCTTGGATCTATTTTTCATCGAATTCCAACGTGTGCCATTACATTATTCATGTCAATGATTATATTTCAAGTTTCACCCATATTCAATCTGTATTTCCTATCATGAGTTCAACATGGTATGCAACACGAAAAATATCTTAAGTTCAATTCTCTTCGACGTCTCGTATTTAAAAATATAATTTTATTTTTCCTTCGACGAATCCGTGATTACTTCCATAGTAGTTTGATTTTGTAGTTGGTGCAAATGCATCATTTTATAGTTATTCGTAACCCTTTAAAAATGTCTTACCTTTTAATTCATAAAAAGAAAAGTATGATTATTTTTAATTATTTATTCATCTAACTGGTTTTTTTTTTTTTCCCAAAGTTTAACATGATATCATGTATGAGTAATTTTTATATGACAAATTTTGTGATGATTGTAGGAACTAAGCTGTCAGCACGAGTATCTCAAGTTGAAAGCACGTCATGAAGCCCTACAACGTTCACAAAGGTTAGTCTGCAGATAGGAATTAATTATATAATATAATTGAACATAATAGTCTTAAAAAGTTACTTATAAGTATATAAGTAAGTTTTGACGTAAATAATTTTTTTATTGGCTACTGTACTATTATCACCACTAGGAACCTTCTTGGTGAGGATCTCGGTCCATTGAATAGCAAGGAACTTGAATCACTAGAGATGCAGCTCGATATGTCACTGAAGGTTATCAGATCAACACGAGTACGTACTCGATCTAAAGTCGAATGTTATTTAGATTTTACCACATAATTATTATTGTGTTTCTTGCACCATTAGCTAGATAATCAACTACTCTATCTTTGCACTTATGATTTATTTTCGAAACTCTGTCTGGTTTCTGTAGAATCATATTGATTGTTCGTTCATCTATTCAAGATTTTATATATAATACTAGCTTATGGAATATATTTTTACTCGTCTTTTCATCAAATTAACTTCCAGCATTGCATACTTTTATAACCACCAAGGGAATTTTTTAAGAAATTATTTTTACTCATCCTTGAGGCAAAATATTCCCATTTTCCAGACACAAGCTATGCTGGACACCCTCGCAGATCTTCAAAGAAAGGTATGGAAGTTCTTTAATATTCAAAATTAATCGAAAATCAACAAATAATTTAACATTTAATTGTTTAATATTCTCCTATTTTAATTTCTTTTGGCCTCTATATATACATACACATATGGACAGGAGCATGCGCTAAATGAAGCCAACAGAAGTTTGAAACAACGGGTATATAATTCATTAACATAGCCTCATTGTTTTCAAATTCTCGTATTCGTTTCACTATTTCTGTTTCGACTACCTTAGGTTTGTAGTTCTTAATGGCTGTATATTCGAAATGTAACAAGAGATTATGAGCATTTTTTTGCAGTTGATGGAGGGAAATCACATTAGTCTGCAGTGGAATCAAGATCCTGATCAAGACGTTGGCTATTGCCATGAACCAGCTCAGCCTCAGCCTCATGGTTTCTTTCATCCTTTGGAATGCGAACCCAATCTACAAATTGGGTATGTCATCTTTCATTTTATACTAAGGAAATTTTATTACATTTGCCGCCGTCGTCGTCGTCGTTCATCTTCTGTGCCCGAATTAATCGTTGAACATTTGATGAAAGTTATGGCCGTATTACATGAAATGCCCTTGGAAGACTAAAATGGTGGTACTCGTTCAATATCATATGCCAAACATCGCATAAGAGTCCAAGTAGTCTAAGCCTCTAGGTTCAAACATTTCTGGTCGGGAAATATTATTTTATTATGAGTTTGTCGTTAAACTTAAACTTTGTTACAATCGAACCATTATGTCGATCAAACTAGATGATATGGAAGGAACAATCTAACTGTAATAACGTTTGTGACTCAATTGTACATACAATATAAAATTGATGCATCACACCGTAATATTGCTAATAAAAAATTGTTGAATTCCAGATACCAGATTGATCCAATGGCAGCCGCAGGGCCCAGTGTAAATAATTTCATGTCAGGATGGTTGCCTTGAACATGAAAACTGGGCAAATCATGGTTTGAAGTCATCAAATTTAGTATTTTGTTGTGTTATTTCATTAAAAAGAGACATTTTATGAGTGTGGATTTCTCTCTATATATATATAATTTCAGTCTGTAGCTCAAGCACTGCTTTTACTTTCTAAGCAGATTCTGTAAATGGAACTCTTGTTTCAATATATTCGAACCTTTGTGAATGGATTTTTCGATTCACATTAATAACATATGCAATTATAATAAGATTATCACTTCTAGTATCATTTTACTGTAAAATTAACATTTCTATGCATAATTATAAGTTTCAGTAATCACACTGTTAACAACAATGGATGCTTTCTGGCACATTGTTCTGCTTAGTCAGCACGTTCAACTCTCGTCGACGTTCACCTCTTCAAGATAACTAGTCCATAAAATAATCAACTGTTCCTCGTACATAAATAATTGAATGTTGGACTTGGTGGGCTATTGTCATGCCTCTGCCTACATGGGCCACATAGCTATCATCTAGACAAAATGTCTTTTGTAATCACATTCTTGATGCCCCATGCAAGTTACAACTGACAAATTGAGTCATGTATAATTTGATTTATGTAACATCTCTATAAATGCAAATACTAGTTAATCTCCTCTTATTCGCCTAGGACAAGGTGAGGGGTTGTTCATAGGCCTATAATGGCTATCTTGTGACATCATTGAGCTTCGTATGTATCAAGTACAAGGAGTGTACGCGATTTTGGCCTCTCCCTTTTTTAAAGTTGCGATCATGTGTCTTTAACGTATGTGTCTAAATGCATAGATAACATACACTTGGAGGAGAGAAGAGGGAAGTTATGTTGATGTTTGGGACCCATCGACCAACAATACGAATATTTTTTATATTTTAAATTACAAATCAACCACATTCCCTAAACCAATCTCATTTTGTAAATCATTCATATTAGTGGAGCAAAATGTAAATTACTTCTCCGCACATGTATACACACTCCAATCTAAAATTCATATCTGAATTATTCTTAATATATGCCCGCAATCCATTTTTAAAATAAAATTAAATTCATATCCGGATTTACTGTACCTTTTTTTTATTCATTTGTAAAACGGTAGAAGTTAAATGGTTCATGAGTCACTAAACTTGTATTTTCATCAAGTTTTATTCACTGAATTTTAAAATATTTTTTAGTGGTCATTGAATTTTAATGATTGCACTCATTCACTCACTCACCATGTTTCATTAATCATTGAAGTTTTAAAATATTTTTGAGCGATCATTGAAATTTAACATGGTGTACTCTATCACTCACTCACTCACCATGTTTCATCAGTCACAGAACTTATACTTTCGTTAAACTTTACTCACTGAACTTAAAATACTTTCGAGTAGTCACCGAACTGTACTCACTGAATCAATTGTTCAAAAATTGAAGTTCTCGAGTGTAAAATACCATACACCAAAACGATGACATTCTTTGCTCTTGAATTATTGTGTAACCATTCTAAAAATTATATATTATTAGTCTTGATTAATATTATTGACTCTAAATTGAAAATTTTCGTTTTCTATTTGACATATAATGTTTTATTTTCTTGATTTGAGTCTACGATCTCAATGGAAATAAATAAATAATTTCTTTATTTTATTTTCTCAATACAAGTAACATTATAATCTAAATTAAGAGCTATGTCAATTTGAAATTAGCATTACTCTATCCCCTTGAACATGACTTTTGATTACTACATAAATTATATCTTCTTGACTAATATCAATTTTTTTTGTCTTAGATTGAGAGTCTTATTATCTATTCAATATATGTTTTTATTTATTATTTTTATCTAGGTCGAATCTCATAAAAAATTAACTTTACTCAAAAATATTATGAAGTTCGTTAATTACTTGGAAGCATTTTAAATTCAATGGGTAAAGCGTGACGAATGTATAAGTTCAATGACTAATGATACGTGGTGAATGAATAATGAAGTACAAAAATTCAGTGACCACTCAAAAAAAATTTAAAAGTTTAGTGACTTATAAAATATGAAAAGTGAGCGATGGAATGCAACATATTAAAATCTAACGATCAGTCGAAGATATTTTTAAGTTAAGTGAATAAAATGTAATGTAAATATTAGTTTAAGTGACTCATAAAACATCTAACTCAAAACACTAGCTATTCCATCTCTCTCTCCGTTAGCAAATTGGTTATATTATTGTTTTTCTTTTTCCAATGTTGCTATTGGCTTCATTTATATGAAGTTGATCTGATACTCAAATGTCAAAAGAGTGAAACTATATGAAAACAGAGGGTTAACTTTTGCCAATTACCTCTGACCGACTTTGGCGGTAAACATGGCGAAAAGATTGGCTGGGCACACGGTACAGTGTATACCCTCCTAAATATTAACATTTTATGAGCAGAACACCACACCATTTCAACTTCTATATCTCCACGTGTCCAAATCTGCTTGGAAAAGATTTTGACAGTTATCCTCTTCGAATTTTATCATTTTATTGATTCAGAAAAAGGCACGAAATTGATACGACTGTTGAACTACCATTTACAGAAATGCGAAAAAAATTACCACAAGGTTCGGATTCTGTACAGTTTGTGATTTTTGATGCTATGACCCATATAAAATAGAGGATCTGAGAAGTGAAAAAAACCGCCAAAATTCCCATTTTCCCAATTGGGAATTCAATCAATTTATTTCTTTCTTCAATAAATCTTCAATTTTATTTTTTTACTGAATTGTGTTTGACAATGGGGCGTAGGAAGTTGGAGATAAAGCGAATCGAAAATAAGAGCGCGAGACAAGTAACTTTTACGAAGAGGAGGAATGGATTGATAAAGAAGGCGAAAGAGCTTGCTGTTCTCTGCGAAGTTGATGTTAATGTTATTATCTTCTCCAGCCGTGGGAAGCTCTACCATTACTGTAGCAGCAACAGGTTAGTTATTCTATTCCCATTACGAGAATGTGTGTTTTAAATTTTTCAAATGAATTATCTGATCTTATAGTGCAAAGTGTTTAATTTTGAGTAAATTTTCGGAAGTGTAAGTTTATGTATCGAGGATTTTCAGTGTAGAGTAAGGATTTTTATAGAAATTAGTAGCAGTAATTTTGAGAATTTTATGCTATTTTTTTTTCAAGTACAAAAGTTGCTGCGCTTCTCCATAATCCATGCTTGATTTTTTCAAAGGAATCATTACTGAGGAAGGAACTGGTTTTTCATATTATTTTAATCTATACTATTGTTTCTACGCATTGTTTGTTTGTTGCCAAACTGCCAGAGATTTTTTGCTTCTTGGTGGTTCAGTGGTTCGCTGTCTCCTCATATTTTCTGCCGTGTGCCTACTTGCACTGCCAAATTGTTTTGTGTTTTTCCATGATTCTCCTGTACATCAATCTTATAGTACTAGGCGGAGACAAATGAACATAGCCAGAAAGATAGATTTCTACTGCTGCTGTCATATGTTCCTATGTTGACGCCAGCAGCAGTTATTATAGGTTGCTTGTTACTTTGTATTTTTTTTGTTTTTTTTGTTCATTGATTATGAATTGTGAACTTGTAGGGTTTCCTTTCTTGTTTCAATACAGCTGTATGTTGCTTATTGCTAGACTTGGTCCAGAGAATATTGAAACATGAAATATAGTTTTTTCGGTCAACAGTTTTATAATCTTTTCCAACCATCTATCTAGATGCTTTCTTTAGACTGATAGGGTGGAAGATAACTAAAACATACAATGAACCAAAAGTTGTCTCTTCCTTTGTAAGATTTGTTACTTGTTAGTACCTTTGAGGGACTCAAAGTTGGTCAGGAGACTAAAATACTACAGGAATTAAGATTATGGAACAAATCTAGTTGAAGAAGTTGAGAACATTAGGTTATGCGGCAACGTGTACATGAACCACGGATCATGTTTGTTTTGGTATGTCTCTCATTTTCTAATCCTATTTTAGAGACACTCTTACTCTTATGAACGAGAATTATTTTAAGTTGCACAAAATGTCTCAACCATTCATGTCACTATTTTTTTTTTTGATCGGTAAATGTAATAAATCAAAACCTCAACTACTTTTGTTAACCCATACTAATTTTTCATTTTATTTATTTTATTTCAACCCTATTGTGGTCTTCAAACCTTATTATAGTTAATTTATCTTATAGATAATTTTTTCTTATCCAATACTCTGTGTCACGAAGTTAGTAAGGGTGGATCCCCTTTTTTGGGGGACAATAGGTTTTGTAATAGTGATTTTTGGAGAATGTGTGGTTAAAACATAGGAAATTTTTTTGGATTTACATGAAAAGTTATTTTATTGAGAGAATGTGTGACTGAAAATGAAATTGAGAAAATAATGAATTTTTGGAAAATGGTGCTCAATTAGTGACTAAATCTAGCAATTATTTTTTAGAAGTGACATTTTAGCCTTCCATTTCTTCAATTCAACTAACACGTTTCAATTCTATTTCATTATATTGTCTTCAGTTCCTCTTTCCTTGTTAATAGTCTTACTTAATATTTGAAGAACGCAATTCTTTCTAATAACTCGATTAAGAAGCTTGCTCTTGTTCATTTTGACATGTCAGGACTTTCATTATTTGATCAATTACTAGTGTCTAAAATATGTGACACACGAGCGTATAATTTGTTAACGAACAAGAGAAAAAACAGAAGGAAAGGAAGCAAGAAAGAAAGAGGGGAAAGAAGAGAAGAATTGAGGGCAAAGGAAAATATCAATTTATCGTATAATTTAGGGGTATGAATTACAATGATTAAGCCCTTTATTTATAAAGCAAATAATCTAAGAAGCTAAAAATAAACGAACTTCTACTAAGTTATAACTTTATCAAAATAAATAAACCAATCTAATTTAATTAAAACACTTATAATTCAAATTAAACTCTGTATTAAAATTCTATCTAACTTCTATCTTTATCTTATCTTGATGTCCATCAATATCTTATCATTTATTAACAACTTTTCCATTTTCCTTATATTCAATGTTGTGTAGTAAAGACGAGGCAATTTAAGTATGCATATAATATTTCAATTTTTTACCCACCATAGAATTCACCTTTAAGCCTATTGTCTCAAAACAGTAGTAGTACTATTGTTTTGTCCTTGTACATTTCAAAGCACCAATTTTAACATTTTTAAGTCCCATGTATATTTCCTAGGACTTTTAGTTGCTCTTCTTTTTCGTTCTTGCACCTTTACAATAACAATAACCTAAATTTAGGTATGTTCACGTATCATTCTCACATGGACTATTTGTTTAAGGCAATTTTGTCCTTGTATAGTTGTAGGTTCTCTCTTAAACACTAGGTATTAATTTGGTTGTTTCTATAAATAAATAAATAAAAGTACATGGAGTTTCTCTCAATTTGATCAATCCAGATACTTCTACTCCTCATAGCTAGGCTCCAAAATCCGCCCCCTTCTTTCTTTTAAAACTCAACTCATGCTCATTTCCAAAATCCTAGCGCAAATATTTGAATCAGCAAGACTGAATTTGTGTTATTCATTCTCACTCTTTCCAGCTATATTAGATTGGTATTAGAGCAAACGTTCCGTCATGTTATGAAAGAGGCCACGCACACACATCCTCCGATCGATTTGTTTAACTTCTTAGTATTTATTTTGTGAAAGGGAATTTTTGTGTCTGGTGTTTATCCTTGGATACCCTTTTTTTGAAATATTTTAAAAGCTAGTTGTTTTCTTGTTTGTTTTGATTCATCAAAAAAATCATGGACTTTTTTCTCAATTTGAACAAACCATCTAGGTGCTCTCGTTGAATGAACCAGATTGAATTTTTGTTCTTGTTCTCATGCTTCCCGGTGGTGGTACCAATAATATAATTCATTTAGAAAATTATTACTTAATTTTTTTTTTTTTTTGGGTAATATAACAAAAAATTGTTAGCAATAAATGGGTGCTCCAAGATAACTAAGTGAAAGTAGTTAAACAAATTATATTTTAGCACATAAATATTAGATAACTTTGTGAAAGATTAATTTTATTATAGATGTGTAAGAGGAGTAATTAATACATAGAGGAATTGGAATTTTACAACTATTATCGTCTTTGATTTGTGAGAGAAAACTTCATTTATAGAATTACTATAACGATTAAATTAAAGTTATAATAACTTATTGTAATATGTTTATAAGTTTCTACAATAGCTAGTACATGCCATATTTGACCTTATCATTGAGACCATAATAGATATTTTCTTGAAGATTTACCATAATTAGTCGCTTAATTTTTAGGAAGTATTTAAGGGACTTTTTGTAGTTGAATTATTTTATTCCTTAATTATTATGTTGAAGTTAGAAAAATATCCTTTTTGGTTAATTTGGCTGTCTTCTTTATTT
This sequence comes from Fraxinus greggii, assembly GCA_903798315.1. NCBI lineage: Eukaryota > Viridiplantae > Streptophyta > Magnoliopsida > Lamiales > Oleaceae > Fraxinus > Fraxinus greggii. The sequence continues at coordinate 6,076 of CAIGRK010010704.1, read as the reverse complement.
TCAATTTTTTTTCAACTATAAGCTAAAGTAGACCTTCCATTATAAATAGGCTATTGATTATTGTACACATATGATTGATTTTTCATCTTATTCTTCTTTCTTTATTCTATCAAATTCTTTTTTCTCCTACTTTTCTACCATAGGAATATGAAAGAATCAAAGAAATGAGATAATATATACTTTTTTGTGAACAATGGTACGATAATTAATATTTTTTTTGTGTAACTATTTGGTTAATGAAAAATGAGTGTTTGGAATTCGAGCATAGGAAATTGTTAGCTTTGATACCAATTGTTGCACATCATGACTATCTATGAGTGTGTAAAGAGAGCAGAGAGGCAAGCACCCGTACCTACTTTTATATATTCAATATGTCCCGTCGCTTGTAGACTATTTGTCTTCCTTTAATGTCTTGTGTACCTAGAGTTTGAAGTGGTTTATTATATCATCTTGAGTTACTCCTAGTTCCTTCAACAATAATTTTAACAACAATAGCTTCCATATTACTAGAGCTTTTGCTTTGAAATCTCTTTCAAACACTTGATCCTGCTACAATTGTGGTGCGGAAGCAGAATTGGAATTCTTGAAACAAGAATAAAGTAAAAAGTTAGAAATTATGTAGATAATAATTTTAATGGCAATTTTGGCATGTAAGCGGAACTGAAATTCTTTTCTAATCAATAAAGATAAGAAATGCTATTCTAAACAAAAAATAAGAATAGAAAGACAAAATCTATTACAATTAGACATTATATTATAAATATCTAACTTTTATTCTATTTACAATAAAATTGTCCTACATCATTATTTTGGTGCGGAAGCGGAATTGAAATTATATTCTAATCAACAAAGAAAAGAAATGATATTCTCTACAAAAAATAAATATATAAAGATAAAACATATTACAATTAGATATCTTATTATGAATATCTAACTTTTATCTTATTTATAATAAGATTCTCCTACATCATTCTTTCCCACTTCACACACACATACACAAAAAAAAAGTCATCCTCGAGTTTGGTTGAAGAAAAGAAATCAATCAATTGGGAGGAAAATACTCTAAAAAGCTTGATAAATGTCATATTCTTCAATTGCATTGTTTGAAGTCAACTTCTTCATGGATAACTTCTATGTGACATCCTTCATAAACGAAGCATGGTTTGATTTCTCATCCTTGAGTCCACTTTCGATAGAATGTTATTTTTAATTCTTCACACTTCTCATCTTTTGCTATATTGTCTAGTGATGTTTTCTTCAATACAAAAGAACTATTATGGAGACTCAAATCCTCATCGTCCATTTTTCGTTATTTTTATCCAATTCATTGGCATTAAAATTATAGAAAAGGTCAACGAAACTTTTATTCTCAATTTGACAAGACCTTTGATTCCTTCGTGATTGAAAAGTTTAATTCCTTCCTCTCTTATTGGACACTTCTTGTTCGTCGTCGGATTGTGGCTCGATCTTGGGATCTTCAGTTGCAATTTCCATATATAATGGATCATTAGGTCTTGGGTTTTCAACTTGCATATGCTTTTCTACCTCCATTGTAGTATCATGGTTGACAAGATTATGCATTTTTATTGACATCTTTCTTAATCTTATCATCCATCTTATAAATTTTTTACTCGTTGTTTACACTAGTATTCCCAAATTGCTCATCACATGACACCAAATAATATTATCGTACCATCAAATTACATACCTGTTATCTCGACCTATATAAGTGGCATCTATATTATAGTATCATGGTTGTCTCTAAAATCATAACAATCGTTCATCTCTATCATGTTACATATAATCTCATTTTTGTAGTATTTTTCAATTGAAAATGAAATTTTACATACTCCATATTTTGAATTTTTTCTTCCTATTAACTTTCAAAGCTAGATAGCAAGATGGGTATATTTCATTTTTCATTTTAATCCAACCCAAACACAATCCAACATGATCGGTTTGATCTAAAATCAAACTATCTCAATCCAATTATTAGCTTAAACTCTACCCAATCCAAACCGATCAAGCTTGGGTCGGTTTTGGCATGGGCTCAATTCAAGTTGGATCCGGTTAGTTTTTGGTTGAATTTTAACAATTTTCTAAGGTTTGAAACCACTTGAAAACCTCCATTGTTTTTATCCTATATGAAGAATTCCTTCTGAAAAATAATGTGTAAATAAGTTTCAAATTATGGTGTATATTCTTTTTTACATTTTTTTGGAATTCATTCATTGCATCATCATGTTGTTAATTTTTAGTTTGTGGAAATATCTTTGCATTTGTACATAGTATTCATGTTAGGCAGTCTATGTAAAAAAAGATTAATTCATCGGGTTGGGTTGGGTTTTAATACTTAACCCGAGACCAACCCAACCCAACCTAACCCGACTCAAATTTGATTTTCCAACCAAACCTAATTGAACTTAAAAAACAAGTTGGTTTGGTTTGGGAAGGTTGATTTAAGCGATTTAGGCTGGTTTTTGCCCAGAGGTTCTAAACTGTAATCAATAAACAAGAGTTAATGAAGCATTGACTGCAGTTACCTTTGATTATAAATTATAAATTATAGTACAACAACATTGGCAACTGTCAAGGCTAGTGATGATACAAAAATAAAATGTAACAAACAAAATGGATTTTAAACTTCCCAATTTGTATCAAATGTATTTGTTGGAGAATTTGTATCGTTTTTCAGGTTAATTTAATCCATTTCGTCGGGGAATCTTTGTTGAAATGTTGTTATATCTTTCATAGTAAGAAGCATGCCACACTTAGCCTTGATGGTGGGTCTGGCACTTAGTGGGTGTCCATGATTTACATGTGACGGGTCGTGCTAGTTAGTATCAGAGTATAGTTGTTTACTTGTAATCTCAGGTTCTATAGCTTACAAGTTTTGGTTAAGTTCATTTATATGGATTTACATTGAGTTTTTTATTTCTTATTCCTTATTACGTAAAGTAGCAACAATTTAAAACATATGGATCGACAACGTAGCAAATAATAAGGCATTAATTACATAAGAAATTTAACTGATCTACAACTAGAACTAGAAGTGTGAAACACATGAAACATTTGATTGCATATTTAAGAATTTTGCGTAATATCACTTTAAAAGAAAAATAAATCAAGAGAAAAGAAAACAAAATACGTGTCACTAACCAACCATTCACTACTAAAATGTTGCAACTTCACTACGAGAAATCACATTTCAGTTGTAGGAAGCTAAGGTACGCTTTTTCTCTAATTTCCAATTCTTTTTCTTAGTCTTTAAGGTTGTGTTATGCCTAAAATAGCCCCTTATTCTCGGGGGAAAAACTCGAAATCGAGGCCCGTAATAGACAACTCATAGAAGGCAAGATAATAGATAGAACACTTTAGCCATGTGTACCATGTAGTATGAATGATACTTGAAGCATAGGGGTAAGGATTTTAATGATGGTCTCATGTATGACATGCCATAAGCTTTGGGTTCTTTCAAAATAATTGGTGAAAATGTCGATTCAAAAAGGAAAATTAGATTCTTATAAAATATGGTATCAGAGTGAAAAGATCTTGAGTTCAAGTCATGTTATTGATTTAGGACACTTGAATTCCAAATAGGATTTCTTGTTGTAATAGTATTTTATCTCCTTTTCTTCTCTTTTTTTTGTTTAGAATAGGATTTCTTTCTTGATTAGAATAGAATTTCTTCTTTCTTCTTAGATTATGATTTTATTTTCTATTAGGGTTTTAGTTTTCTTTCCTTTTAGGATTCTAGTTTACTTAGGTTCTAGTTTCCTTTCCTTATATATTGTTATAATTAGGGAATTATTTTGTTTTTACCACTTTTCAATCAACCAATTTATTATAATCAATTTTTTCTCTACATATTTTCAAGTTATTCAACTTTATTCTTGTTACAAAATTTTCAATATTGCTTCTATACCAAAATTGATTTCAGAACAAGGTTTTTCTTAGCTAATGACTACTTATGGTAGTAGTGGTACGGATTCTCGCGATGATAATTGGAGGATTGCAAAATTACATCTAGAATCTGGAACAAAATATGGAGATATTTGAAGACGCAACTGACAAGAATTTGGATACGTTTGATTGTTATGAATGTTGGTTTTTTCAAAAAGCCCATAATACAGTTAAATGTGGCTAGAGAATGTCCTCTTGTTCCAACTAGACTTGAATACTCTCAAGCTATCAAGGATTCTGCACAGCTATAAAGGAGCCCAGTCTAAAGCGCGATAAGATTTTTAGAACACGATACACCATCAACAATAAATTATGCATCATGATAATAGATCATGGGAGTAGTGAGAATATGGTATCCGAAGCACTGGTGAAAGCTTTAAATTTGAATAATGAAAGCACTCATCTTGCTATCAAGTTTCACTAGTTAAAAGAGGGCAACAAATTCAAAATTTGAAGTATGGCATATTTCACTTTCTATTGGAAAGTATTACAAAGATGAGATTTTGTGTAACAAGGTAGAGATGGACAATTATCATGTACTTTGAGTATAATTGTGGTACTATAATGTAGATGCCACTTACATAGGTCGAAATAACATGTATGTGATTTGGTGGTATAATAATAAGATTTTTCTCATCACTTGATAAGCAATTTTTGTATGCTGATGAGCAATTTGCTTAGACCAGTCCAAACAAAGAGCAAAAAATTTATAATATGTCATTCAAAATTATCAGGATGCAAAAGATTTATAAGGCAAATCATGAAATTAAAAAAGATGTCATTCAAACTGATCACTATGTTGTTGACCATGATACTATAATAAAGGTACAAAAGCATGTGCAAGTTGAAACCCTGAGACTTGCTGATCTTATATACACATCATGTCAAGGATTTTTCTTCCGAATCCCTGGTTACGGTTGACATACCTTGAGTCATGAAGCTACTTGCTCTCTTTTCCATTTATACGAACAAGTAGCCATGCTTATTTCTGGATAGACTGTGTATTACTTGCATATTATATTCATTTATAGCTTGCACATAACCATGCATATGTCTTCATAGATTTTGCATAGCTTGCATATTACATTCATTTATAGCTTGCACATAACCATGCATATGCATACCTCGCATATGTGTTCACTTCTTTACAGGTCCTGGATGTGCAGTGTTATTTCTTAATCTAGCAGTGTTATTTCTCAATCTATCTTCTAGACTTTATTCAAGTCATTGAGTGTATCAAGGTGGCACTGTTCATTCAAAGCTTTTGCTTATTGAACTTTCGATATAGAGGGAGGGAAAATGGTAAAGTTGTTGATTGTATGGTGCCTGCCCAAAAACCGAAATTTGCTCTCCCTTCTGTACTGGCTCTTTTCTTCCTTAAGCCGTGCACTCCTCAAAATAGGAACCCTGTTCATACATATTTTCATTCTTGCTCTTGGCTGCTTCCTTGTTGAAGTAAACAATTACACTGCCTATTCTAGACAAAGCTAAGATGAAAGTAATGGTGGTTCGCCCCTATTGTGTAATTTGTTGGTGGAACGAGACCCCTTTTTCCAAATCTGTTGACAAAAAGGTTACTGTACCTTTTAAGTGCACTTTATAATTCTCAAAAGCAGAAATACAAAATATCCTTCAGGACTGAAATCTTATGAACTATTTCACATGTATTGGCCTTTGGTTCTACAATTGTTGCCTTCGATGCCTAAATCTTGTTTCTGATACAGCTTCAAAGAGATACTTATTGTTGCATTTGTTATTTGCTCCACAGTTGTTCTGTTTGAGAATGAGGTGTTTGTAAAATGTGAAGGTATATAATCCTAAGGTTGGTGGCAAGACTTCTAAATTGTTTTTGTGCCCAAGGCTCTCTGGGAGCTAACAGGGTATTCCTGATGCTTGGCTTTAATTGGAAAAAATTTGTTGTATCTTTCTAAATAATTTTTCTTTGAAGGCTCGGGCAGATAGTGGCAAGGTGTTGATTTTGAAAAAATGTCATAGCTAATTTTGACTCAAAATTCTCGAACCTTCATCAACTTTAAAGGTTTAATCAGCATATTTGTTTCCTGCTCCCATCCTTTTGTCGGGAACGGATAAAAGGATGGAAACATCCAACTAT